>VUJU01003129.1:2496-29012 GCA_009835225.1 Aphis craccivora | reverse complement strand
AAATTCAATTTTCAAATCAACTTTCTGAATACTGAATTACACACTTAAATAACTCACATAATAAATAGATTTTTTTTTTTATTATTAATTTTGGATACCTACTTCCCATGGTATGTTGTTCGGTATTAAATTTTTGTCACAGTTAAAATAACATTATCATAAAATTACTGACTAATTCACTAAAAACATTCTATTCTATAATTCTATTGTAATAACGCGATTTGTACTAATAAATATGCTATAAGGTAACCCCATTTCTGATTTCACGTATTACGCGTGAAATAGTGACAATTATGGTTGAAAATATATGCCCATTACACGAATTAAACCAAAAATGAATTAACCTCGTAAGAGTTGATGCAAATAAACGCATAGTAGCCAAATTCAATCAATTATGCTAGTAACTGGTAGTCGTCTGTTTCACAAATTCCACGTAGCTATTATTGTTATAATATAATAATATTTTATGCACTTGTGAAAACAGTTAATTGTACTCTATGATGGCCCATGGTTGTAAAACATTTAATATTTAATTGAAGATGGTCAGGAATTCAGGATAGAGCGAAAACAATATGAAACTAAATAGGTAGGTAAAGCGGGTGTAATAAAGAAGACGCAAATCGGCCTGGCGAAGCGAATCGAAATTAAACGATTTATTGTTTATCTCACATTTATATGTGAATAATAATAATAATATATATAATTATAATTACTATTATATATGTTGAGGGGCAGTGGTGGGCGGATACATATAGTCTATAGATTGATATATATCATAATAATGTACAGGTAGGATACAACAAGTATACATATATATTGAGAGTACGCTGGGCGCTGTTGCAAATAGGTACTACCTTCATCAACACTACCTTTTACCTAAATCAGTACCTCCCACCACCACCACCACCACTACCCCACGCATCACAATCCCTCGCGAAAAATAACTGCAACTATCGGACGCGCGTGCGCTCACGCTCATCACATACATATTATACAGAATGATTCAACAACTACAACAACCATGCACATTGCTCATCAATATTCTTAAATAATGCATTTATTCAAAATGTATGTCTGATTTTTATAAATTTTTATAATTTATAAGTATACTTAGGGACCATATTTTCAAATACTTGAGTTTTTTATTTTCTTATTTTTTTTAAAGGATGACAAATCTACTGTTTTCTTCCATAAATTAAATAGCAAATAGTTTTTATGAACATTTTGTCGTAACAATATAAATATACTATACAGCCAAAATCGAAATTAAAAACGAGTAGTTATTTAAATTTTTATACTAATAATAATGGGTCAATCATTAGGATCGATAAGATTACTTATTTGAATATTTTAGTAATTAATTTTAATTTATCAATACTTATATTTTATAAAAACGGTATAATAAAAATACTAAATCCGACTTTATGACTATTTTATGTTTTAATTTAATCATTTTTAATATCAATACTATAAACGTTTAAATAACCGAGAACTACTCATTCGAATTGGTTACATCAAAATCTACAAAAAACTTATCCTCTAAACAATTTAGAGTAAACTATAAGATAAAGATATAAGATCGTTTGTATCGGCACAAAACATCATTCATCTATAGTTGTACAATTTAATATCAAATCTCAATTATTTGAAAATATGTAGGCGTCTAAGCGCAGTATTCCAAAGACTAAAATTTGAATGAATTAATTTTCACGTATAGGTACCCCTAAATAAAAACATGGGGGATGATTACGATTGGCGAATCACCCTGTATATTATTATTATTATTTTAACCATAATAATATAGCAATATCCGTATAGTAGCCTCACGATCCGGTTGCTCCTATCGGGCCATCGCGGGATCCGCCCCCTCCCCTCCGTGTCAGGGTGAACGACGATTATCGTCATAAACGCGCGGTTACCTATATATAATGGAGACGGAGCAACGGGTTTCGGGTATACGGTTCGAGTAGGTCGGAGTGTACGCATCGCGATATTATCGACGGTATTACTTTTGTTCTTATTTTTGTTGTCTGTTATCGTCGTGACGGCTTGAAAACGGTGCGATTCGATCTTACGCCATGTTGAGGACCACAGACATCGCGCATCAGTTGCAACACTATTGCGACGTGTTCGACGACCCTTTCGGTGGAATTGACGCGAGTCTGCAGTGGTGCGACGACAGCGGTTACGGTTACGTCGCGGCGGAGGAACAGTCGATCGACTGTCAGTCGACGGCGTCGGCCAGCGGAGGTAGCGATAACAGTTTCAGTGGCGGCGGTGCAAGGGCCGACGCGGCGGGTAGCAGGAAGCGCCGTCGGTTAGCGGCAAACGCTCGCGAGAGGCGCCGCATGGACGGCTTGAACAAAGCGTTCGACCGGCTCAGGGGCGTCGTGCCGGCGGCCGACGACGATCGAAAGCTGTCCAAATACGAAACGCTACAGATGGCCCTGACGTACATCGTGGCCCTACACGAACAGCTGGGCGGAACGCCCTCGATGGCCAGTGGCAGTCCGGTCGCTACGAAGCTGCCTTCAGCGACGAAGCCGTCCGCGGCGATGGTTACGCCCGCGAATTACGCTCACTGTGGAGTGCCGCCGCTGTGGCCATCGCAACAACAGTAGACGACGACGGTACGTTACGGCCCACTACATTGGCGTAATCTCAACGAAAAACTGCAAGTGCTGAAAGCTCCTTATTTTTATTTATTTATTTTTTATTTTTAGTTTGACTTAAAAAGTACTCTCGGTGCTCACTATTGTCGGTTTTCCCAATATGTATTACGTAATTAATATTATTTTGATTTCACGGTATATCATCATCATTTTTGTGAGCTAAATTCGAATTATTTGTCGAGCAAAACACACCGAGACATCATTATTATTTATTTCTTCCTTGTGTAAAATACTTTTGACGCGTTTACACTTCGCGCCGTGTTGTACATTTAAATTATTTACGTCTGTACGAACAATAATATTCGATATCTGTTTTACCTCAAAGGTTAATATGACGACTCAAAATAGTTTTTGTTGACTGTTTGCCGATAAGATTCATTATTGAAGACCGCTTTACTTATTCTCGTTTTATTATATTATAATTTTAACTTATATTAAAAAAAAATCATGATGTAGGTACTTTTTTAAATCCCTGGCCGACCCGTTTAAAAAATGTCACATTACTTCATGAAACTCTGATTTAATATAGTATGTTATTATATGCGTGAATGAAGTCGCATTTTACCTGTACAGTTTTTAGAGTTTTTGCTACATTATCATATTTTACCAAAACGAATTACGATCACATTCGTTTTTATATTTTATTTCATATTGCTTATACAAAATGGAAGTGGATCATCGTATAGATATCATTGTGCTACAAAAAAATAACAAAAAAAAACAAATAAATATATAGTATATATTATAATAGTTTATATTAATATTTCGGACAACAAAACTTGCAGGGCATTTTATACCTACTATAATATAGTTGGGGATTTTCTACGAGTCGTCTAAAACATAAATTCTTGCAAAACTAATATACTGCATTATTGAACATAGTTCATACATTATGAGTTTTAGCACTCAGTTTCTAAACTTTGAAAATAACTTTTAAAAAAATACAAAAAAATAATGTGATGTGATATTATAATTTCAAATTATATAACGATAAAAAGCTAAATTCATTTGTAAAATATTAAAAGTTATTATATAAATAAGTGTTATTTTGTTTTCGTTTTGTTTAGAATATTTTGCCTACCTAAATTAATAATGTACTAATTTATTTATTTTTCTTTTTACATAAAATATTGTCAATATCTTGTAAATTACACATATTTGAGACTGATAATTGTAATTATTGTATAATTGTAAATAAATGATTAATTTATATATTACATTCATGTTTTCTTATTGGAAAATTATAATAGCACATATTTTATTCTGATTAATGCTAAATTAATAAAGTATTTAGTTTATAAATTAAGTACCTATAGATATAATAATAAAATAACATATCCTCTATTGTTTTCAAGACATATCTATTTTTGCCAAACATATATTTTTTCATTGTACAAGTACAGCTGATTATTATCTGAAGTATTCAATCATATTGAAGTATTATATTATATAAATGGGTATACATTTTAAAATCGAAATGTCTTTAATGGTAAGTGACCTGTGTGTTATTATAGCATTATGTACACATGCAGATAAAACAAAATTTGATTGAAAATAAATTGCTACTTCAAAATAACTTCCACTACAGTTTCCTGTTATTTAACGTAAGTATATGATCAATAATATAATATGTACTATGTTATATTATATTACTATATAGTAGTAGGAATAATTTTAATTTTCAATTACACAACAAAGTAGATAGTACGTAGAATAGTACCTAGATAGTACGTTATAACGACAAATTATAGTTTTTTCTACAAAAATCACAATATATTGTGTATTCAAAAGAAAAAAGGTAGACAGGTGGGTTCCACTTTACTATTCATTAGATGTTGAGTGGGTATGTTAAATTTGAATTAAATAATATATCATTGTGTAAAAAAACAATTCTGAGCAGAAATGGCCTGTTTGCCTATATTACTAAGAATATTAAATTGCATAATGGGTTTTTGATAAAGCTATGAAAGTAATTTATTTTACATTAAATTTATTTAACTTTTACTGAAAACATTTAATTTATTTTATAATTATATATATTTATATTATACTATATTATTTTTATTTTAACTTATAAGTTAATAGTAGCTTACTATAAATACGGTAAACAGTGAATAGGTGCATAGTATAAACCAATAATATTTCCATAGGTATAGGTATTTTGAAAATGTTATTGCGTATAGGAAAATTAATTATACGAATAAAACTTTTAAATCTACACTTAACTATAAAAATTTAAAAAGTTAACATTTTATTAATTTTTTACTACAAGATACTTGAAGTTTGTAAATTTTTGTTATTTTGTAAAAATTAAACACCAAAATATATGTGTACAAGATAAATATGTGTCAATACGTTTAGATTTTTTAAATAAGGATATGCAGTTATAAAAATAATTTATTTGGGATCTTGTAATAAATTTTCAAGAATTTTGACTGAATGAATTATTTTATCAACATTTATAGAAAATTAAAACTGTTTACAAATAACTCAAAAAGCGTCAACATTTATTAAAAGTTGTACTATTCGTCAAAAATAATAATATTAACACTTGATGAATAATGTTTCTACAGTTATTTAATTTTGAATATTGTTACAAAATAAAGAAGTCAATTTTGTCGAAAATCTTAAACAGATTTACAAAAATTCCTTTTTTTTACTGATTATTGAGAAAAGTAAATAAAATTGAGTTCAGTTTTGGTACCTATTAAAAATACTATATTGAACCTTCAATCAAATTAAGACTACAAAGTACGTTCAATTGCACATTTTCACTACAAGGCGTGTTACAAAGGCTTTGCAATTTAAGACTATTGAAATGAATTATACAAAATATTATTATCTCACTATCTCTAGGTACACGTTTATAGTAATAAACTATTAATTTGTATTCGACGCCTTTAATCGATTGATTTCAATTCTAATAGTTTGTACTAATTTAATGCTGTATCAGACCTCCCCCACTGCTTTCGAATAATTGATTCCTTGATTCTAAAATTATACCAAAATTGTATTTCCATTCGTACACGTTTTTGGCACCGAATTTTGACTTCGCAGACCGCCCCAAATTCTCCAAATTAATTATAGTCGTTATTTTGTTGTAGTAAATTGTATTGCATACCGACAACAGAAACATTTCCGATAAGCTCCATTTTGAATCATTATATTTTAATTACGCGTTCAAACATTATAAGAATCAAGATATTTTTGATAAAATTAAACTTAAGTCCAATTTATAAATATACAGTAAACATTCATGTTTTAGATTTTAAGTGAAGTTAAGAATGAATTGTTTTTACAATGATAAGTATAGTCTTAAAAAATATTGATAAGAAATTTTATGCAGCGTGAAAATGTTAATTTAACAATAGACTTGAGTTTTTTATTTATTAATTTAAAAATATCAAAAAAACATTAGTACAATATAATTTTTAAACCTTTAAATTTAATTTAATTCGTTTTTATATCTAAATATTGAAAATATAATACAATATTTCTCATTAATTGTTTATACCTACATTATAAAAATAAGGTTTAGTGAACTTTTTCTAGTTAACTATTTCTCCTTTATACGTTAATAAATATGTTGTAATTCAAAAGAAAATAATGATAAATTACATTACATTTTTTTCAAATATTTACTTGATCATTTTCTATACATGATAAAATTTTCAAAATATTTTGACTTTTTTGCTTAATTTTTATTTATTACAAAATATATATGGTAATAATTTTATAACATAATATAATATAGGTACCTAATACATAAATAAAAATAAGCTGGCTCATATCAATTTTTCACATCAGCTCAAGAGTTACTTTTTATGAGTCATTTCACGCTCAATTATGAACCTAAAATCCCTATACTTTATTCCTGTAACAACCTAGATTAATTATAACTATGAATCTAAACTACTGCAACTATACTGGTTTTTGAAATATAATTAATGGCATTTAACTATACTCTTTATATTTATTATCTTATTTAATGAATACTTGTCTCTTTTTATGAAAAACTTTACCTTTATTAATATCATTAAATTATATTATGAACTTGAGTTAATTAAATTATAAGATATTGTGTAAACTATATTGTTCTCGTTCGTCAAATAAATATATATTTTATACACACCATGACATTTTTAAGTGCTATGTTTTCGTCAAAAATTAATTCAACATACTGTAGTATTACTTTAAATAAAATAAATAATATTTATAGTAGGTAATATCAAAAAATATAATATTTAATATACTTATTGTGTTATATACTTGTAGATTGATAGAACTTTTCCGTTTAGCATTGTTTTTCCTAAATAGTGATAAGTCATTGAATTCAATTTTAACACAACACTCACAGTGAATAACTCAACAACTTGTATAGGTATAATGTATATCAGAGTACCTAATTTCTCACTTTTTCATGTTTGCATTTAGGATAATAATTAATGTTTACAAATAAGCAAACATTATAATATATATTTTTTAAATAATATATTTAAATAAAATAAAACATTTCAAGACACCGATATCCTTATTCCTTGGGTTTCAATTTTCTACCATAAGTAAACGTATATAGTGAAGAATGGTTACGACTGTCTAAAATAAACTATGTACGATATTTACTGTATAATTATAACCGTAAAGTGCCAACTTGATAATATTATGATATTATCCATTCACTACATCAATATCCATTAATCTATTTTAGTTCATTATGATCCATCGTCTATAACGTACATCATCCGAAACGGTCACATGTCATTCTATAGTTGCTTATTCTATCACAAATAATGATTTTATTGTGTTGTATCTATATTTTATGCTCCCATCCATACATAATATAAAATGTACCTATCTAATAATATAGGTTAGGACAAAAAGGTAAAGAATGGATCATTTTTCGACAAAGTCTTATAATTTATGTTAGCAATAAATTTATAAAACGTTTATAAACTACATTTCAGTGGTTTTTCTACATATTGTTTCAAGCAAAATCAAGTAAGGCACATCATGTAACAAAAATTAATAATATTATATTAAAATCATAAGAATGATAATTAATAATCTAATTCAAAAACTCGTTCGTAGTTACATAGGCTAACTACAGTGTTTTTCGTTAAACAAATTTTAAATGCTTTTAAATAATAATCTATATTATAAATAACAAATAATTATTTGTATGTAAACATATAGACATAAAATTAGTTATTTTATTGAATACGCTGAGTGGGCATATATAATACTCATTCCAATTTAATCATGTACTCCAATGTTAATAAAAACTTATTTTTTTAAAGTGACATCCAGTCTTTTTTACAGTGAATTTTTAATCAGATAACTTTTATGTATTTAAATAAAAATTTGAACAAGAAATTTCTGAGTTATTAGTATTTATATATTTATTATATATAAGAACTAAAGAGAGAAGTCCTGAAAAATGTTTTCAAATATATTAAACAGATAAAATATTAGATCTAATATTTATTACAGTCAGCAGTCAGACATTGACATGTCAACCCAAGAAATTATAAAACGTGGATAGATTAATATCAATTATTTAAGTATAAAAGTATCATTAAAGGATCAATATATACCAAACTTATTTCAATGGGTGATTTATCTATTGATGAATCATCTCATATGTTATGGAGTAATCTTAATGTTTTTGATCAAATTTATATACGTGGATAACGATAAGTATATAGTATTTAATTCCATAAGTTAATTGTATAAATAGTTTTAGAAATTAACAATTAGATTTAATCTGTCTATATTTTTTTTTCTATGAAAATAAAGATTTTATTGACAGTTTGTTAATTTTGTTATTTATACCTACTTATACAAACAGTAGTATTAAAACAACTATTTAGCTAAAAACAAAATTGTTAAAACATTCATATACTCTAACACCTAGGTTAATCATTTTAACGAAATAAAATACTAAATCATTTAAATAAAATACTATCAATTTGAAATCTACAGTTTTTAAAGGTTTATTATGCTATCAGTCATCATATCATTAATCATTTTTCCTATAGATATTTTAAAATTTTAACCATCGTTTTAAATACCAAACTATAATAATTCTAACTAATAATATATATATTAACTACTAATTCGAATAATAAAATATGAAATTCTATAAAAATGTAATTATATTTTTATTATTTACTCTGATTTGTAGTAATGTCTATGATTTCATCTTAATTAAACTTAAATAATTTTCTTTTCAATAAAATTATTATGTTTTAATTAATTTATATATTACAACGTTATAATGCATAGTAATTATAAATTATAAATTATAAATATTATAAGTATCAATGAAAAAATAATTTCTAAAAATCATTGATCATCGAACAAAATACCTAGTTTAATTATATTATAGCTAGTGTAAAATATATTAGTTTTTTGACGAATTGTTTGGTTGAGAACTCCAATACAAAAGTTTAACAACTCTGAACTTGTAAGAGAAAGTTGCCAAATTTACTATCAACATCGACCTCCACCAATAGCAATTAACGTGCCAAGAATTCTGTATTAGAAGCCATACTATATATTATTGTAGTTTTTACAAAACAATAGGTACCTATACAGGCTATACATTATATACATTTTATTTAGCCTTTAAATAATGATAAATAATGTTTTTTATGACAAAATAACATTCAATATTGCAATATCTTTATTTATTAACTTACGTATGTCGGTTTCAAATATAAAATGTGCATAGGTCATAATCGTTAATATTTTTTGTGACCTCAAAATTTACTGCATTTAGTAAATAATAATAATATTTATATGCTTAAACATAATCTATGATTTACAACACTCGTTTTAATACACGTTTGTTTAACAATTTCTTTTACTATTCTTAGAGACACATGTGTATAACAAAAAATGTATATTCAAAACCACAATTAATTCTATAAAATAATTTTTATGTGATTTTCCCTAAAATATCGAATTTATAATGTTCGGCATTTATTGTAAAGTGATTTTATATTTTATATAATGATACTTCTATTCACCTCTACTTGAACTCAACTCATGAAAAATATTATTTGATTTTGTGTCCTTCAAATGTTATATTAAGCCTATAATATATATATAACATGTATATGAAATAGCTATCCATTGGGAAATCATACGTTGTATGTGTATAGGTACTTTTATTATTTTATTACAAATTATTTGAACTTACACCACTCAACGTGGAAACGTGGAAAGTAGTTGCCTTGAAAAAGAAAAACTATCAAATTTTTTTAAAAAAAAAACTAAACAAAATATAAAATTATATACTGCTTATAATATGTGTAAATTTAATTTTGTATGAGATTATTTTGAAAAAATGATAATTCGATCTAAAAACGATTATCACTTCTTTCAATTTACCACTTCTACTTATACAATATAATATAACATTATGTATTAGTGTAGTAGGTACATATTATTCAAACGCGTTTTATAGATTTAAAGCCAACCATGTGTAATTAATTATTATGCGTTTCAATTTAATGTTTTAAATTGAAAAAAATCTGAACGAGATGAGATTTGTTGTTCTGAATATAATTCGTTCGATTGAAAGAAAAAAATATCGTATTTACATTTTTAGTGACACTCGTCTATACTAGACGCGCCTACAATAGAATATAATCAATATATGTAGGCAAATTAAAATTTGAAATATTCTATATTGAAGTACTCTTGTAGTGATTGCAATAATTTATATCGCTAGTTTTTCTTGGCTGAAAAATGGGTTTCGTCAAAAATCGAATGAGAGAATATGACTTACAAGGTCGAGCGGCATTTCACAGGATATTTGAGACGAATTTTAAAAAGTTTATGTGATATATATACCGACTATATGAATCTGGTACGACTTGTACGTGTAAATATAAAATGTAACGTCCACCAAGTTATAGATTTAATTTACTGTGACCAGCCATCTTGCATAACCAATCCGATCGTCAATGTTGAGAAGAGCAAAATCTCTGATGCATATTATACGAGTCTATCATTATTGTTTTCTATTACGAGACTTCAGCTCTTTTTTTTTCAAACATTATTATACCTGTCTTTATTATATTATTCTATCCATCTACTGTACACAATATATATATATATAATATGATAATATAAGGTTTCGTTTCGTGCTTTCGGATCTCGTTACAATATTACGTCCGATAAGCCGAGAATATTCTACTATAGTACGGTTCTATCGAATAATAATAATAATAATATAACGAAACGGATTTCGAGTTTAATTTATCAAACAAACGCGCGTATTTAACCGGACCATATTACACGTGATTTATTATATTTTATTATTATCTGCGTGTTATATAGCTGCTGTGAAATGGCCACTTTACGTATTCATTTAACGTTCGTCGGTAATAATAATATACTAGGTATATGTGTTATGTATTGTTCTGTAACATTGATGATTACAAAATATCGATATTGTTTTATACCGCAGGCTTGTCAAAGTCATACATTTTACATTAAGTTCACCACATAACGACTGGGTGTAAATAAAAATTCGTATCGAATATGTCTTATCTACGAAAATTCTACTAATGATGACTACGAAACAATATTGTAATGTAATAAAATATTAACGTCGTGTCATAAACCTCTTCTGATCTTCTAAATTTTAGAAATTACCTACCTAACGATGGTATAGATACAAAGTTTTTTCTAGATTTAAGATTTCTACAACTCAATACTATAGTGTTGTTACTCAACTCAGTGATTAACGTAATCTGGTATGAAATTATTCTATTTCTAGTATTCTAGTATTAATCTAGTAGTAGTAGGTAAATCTAACTAATAATAATTATGTTTATTATTATTCTGAGAACGGTGTGTGTAAAATAAATGCAGTTGCACGATTGAACTAAAGGTCATTTTTTTTTTTTTTTGTTGCTAAAACTAATTAACTGACCCATAACTTTATGGAACATCATTACAAAGTTCAAGTACACTCGACTATTTATCTATGAGATAGAAACTAAATCAACGAATTACCTAAAATAACAACAACGACAACCTGATTCCATTGTGGAAAATATGTAATTAATTAGCTACTGTTTTTATGTTTTTAAATACTAATTGAAAACTATAATGAATAATAAATTGTAATATTTTGACATGCTATAGTTGCTTATTTTATTTTAAAAATGTTATCATCCGATTTATATATGGAATGCGAGTATAGTGATAGATTTTAGTTTCTGTGACCTGCGAGGCTTTAAAATCAAAAGAATCAAAATATATGAGAACTATTACGAATAAAACATTATGAATAAAATAATTGATGTCAGTAAAAAACATATACGTTATAAAGTTTTCATAGACCATAAAAGTTATGTAAATAATTTATTATTGAACCCCTCAAAATGTACCTAATGTGTTATTATGTTAAATTAATGTGTTTTACAAAATCTAAAATTTGTGTTATTTATGAAATACTCTTCTACAGATTTAGTTAAAATATTTTTAAAACAAATGTTTATTTTAATGCATTTATATGTTTAAAAAGTAAGTCTACTACTATAATCACTGCGATTAATATTGATATAAAATAAATAGTTGCACACTACATAATTTACTCATTATAATATATACTCACTATATAATAAATAAAAGTATCTATATTTTAAAATATATATATATACCTACGTAATAAATTTCAGGATTTAATACTTTATTAGTTTTTATTTTATTTGATCAGTTTATTTTCTATTTATATTTGCTATTATTATTATTAAAAAAAAAAAAGTATAATTAACATAAATTATTATTTTTATATCAGTTTATTATATTTATATAAGTATATATTATTAATTATTCTGAAAGTCGACTTGCTCTATGGTAAGTAAAACCAGTCCGGGTTACTAACCTAAAATCCTGCCAATCATAATCTATACAATATACTAAGATAAAATACCTTATCTCCAACAACACGTACGGCGTTTTTACCTAGTGTCCATGGATTTGTTGATAATGAATAGCCTTTAAAAGATATTCGAATATTTCTTATATTATATTTTGTTCAATATTTTAGACTTATGCATATTCATGTACACAATCTGAATTTCATCATTGCTTTTTCATAAGTAAAAATTAAAGCTGATACGATGATAATATAATATAATATAATCATATTGCAATATATTTACTTATGAAAATAATTACAATTTTCTTCGGCCTCATCGTTTATCACTATAAATAATAAATGTTACATATTTTCTAATATAACTTAGTACAGTGTACGAATATAGATTTTCTTAGTTTTAATAATATTAAATAAAAACAAACAAATAAATAAATAATAAAACAACTAATAGTTTACATCATTACTACTAAAACTAAAAAACAGATTTGAAATTTTGAGCACAAATTTACGTACCTGTCGTATCTATTTATCGTAAAAACATCCCACTCATTCACATCGTCGATTCCAATACATCCTGTAAAACTTCTCGTCGAGAAGATGATAATGATAAAATATAATACTTGAGAGCGGAACACTCTGACTCCGATAAGACAGTTTTGACGTGTAGTTATATTATGTTCTTTGAGTGTTAAAGATTTTTTTTTTTAATTTACAGCAAATTTCCAAACACAATTAAATTGGTATACAACAAAATATAAATAATATGTATCGATTTTTTTTTTTGTTTTGTTTGTTTCCTTTGTTTCTTTTTAAACTGGTTGTCAGTTTTGAAGTGGTAGTTGAGGGCCACCCACTACATCAAACGTCTCACCACTACCCAGACTACAACGATGATGATGATAATAATAAGGGTGTAAACCTGCTAAAACATAAAAAGATCTAACAATATTGCAATTTCATTGTGACTCTTTTGCGAATACTGTGAGTGGATTATTCAATTTAAAAGTTATTTTGCAGACTTAATAACTTGCATAAGCTAAAGGCAAACCTGAATTATTTCTAAGTAGTTTGACGATTTCGGAAAAATCTATACGAAGGTGAAACTCATCATCCATGCGTGATAATATTTAATTTATATTTTCTTTGAACATTTTGTAAACAATATAGGTACAAGGTACCTAATTCAAAACGTTGGTTCTTGTGATTTGTTTTCTACTAGACGTTGAATATTGTTTACACATATTTTGTAGATTGTATTAATAATTATTATGTGTTCAATAATACGAGTATAAAGTTTTGATTTTGTAATATTATTTCTTAAATTAATTCAATATGTTAATATTGTAAACGTTATTTCCAGTAAAAACATATACAAGTAATAATAAATATTTCCTATGATATTTAGTTTTTATAAAAAAAAAGACGATTTTTACTCAAATTTGTATAGCCTGTCATTTTTTTTTTTTGACAAATTACATAAAATATTCATAAAAGTTATCGAACTTTGTTAATATTTTGAAATTGGTTTTGGGCATTCTTATATTAAAAATTAATTCAGTTAATTTTATAAATCAGTACTAAATTAAAACATTTATAGAAACATATATTTTACACAATTTAGTTTTCAAATATAAGTTTAGTATTTTTAAAAGTCAACGTTTTTTTTTTATTTTTTTTAAATGAAATATATTTTGCAATAGATTATATTACTTTCCAAAATTTTAATTTTTAACAGGTTATTTCAATATTTTATTAAGGCTTATCTGTTAAAATTTGTTATTATTAACAGCCCTATTTAAATTATTACTTTTCAATATTGTATACTGGATTTAAATACTTACTAGTACCTAAGTATATTATATTATCATTAATCAAAAAAAAAAAAATTACTAAATTTAAAACAAGATATATTAAGCACTTAAATAAAAATATATTTAAGAAAAAAAAAATACAGATTTTTAATAAACTATCTCTCTACAATATAATTTGAACTTAAATTAAGACTAATATAATATATTATATATAAGTATTAATATTTAACTAATCTAATATAGTTTATAAGAAAGTATAACACTAAGAATTATTTTGTAATATAAATAAAACAAATAATAAGGATTATTCTTTATTTGACATTTTGAAATATTACGCGTTTAATTTTCGATATTACTATATACTATATAGACAAGAAGTCTTCTATATTTAAACACGTATTATGGAATAATAACATTTTAATCAATTCTTAGTAATTATAAATTTATAATGGTTTAGTTTGCCAATATAAAATGTATATTTATAGGATTGAATTTAAATCGGGAAAAATATTTAATCAGATGAAAATAGATTGTGATGCTTTCTCAAGATTTTAATTATGAAATTATTCAAGGGAGTACATTTTTATTTTCATAAGTCAATAATAAGTATTTAATCATTAATATTGAGACGCAATTGAAGATAGTTATAAATTATATATATAATTTTTAATTATTTGTATGGTAATAAAATAATATTAATACAATTTATACAATTTATGGCCCCTCTCGCAAAATATATTATATTATAATAAACCGTATATTATAAACTAAAACCGTAATTAAATATGCAAAAAAAAAAACAATTAATTATCTGATAAAAATGACAAAAAAAAAAAAAATACAATACAATACAATAGGAACAAGAAGGTTAGGTTAGGTCAAATAAACTAGTGACCCTTTTATCCATGAGAAATCTACTGTAGAAAATACATCTATGATCTATTATTATTTCTTCAAAGTTAATAACTTGTTTAATTTCTACTTATTCCAATTTATTTAAATTTTCTTTTATAATTTATATGATTCAGTTAATTTATGTAGTGTACATTGTGAATTTATTAACATAATAATATAAAAACTCTTTATAACTCTTAAATAACGAGTAAATTGTATGAAATAAAAATCACAACTGTCAACAGATCACGGCTGCTGTTGAAAATATTTTAAACAAGTAGATTTTAAATTTAAACAGACAGATTGCTATCAAGTATCAAAAGCTTTAGTTAAATCATTACAATATATACTGTAAAGTTGTGTTATATAATATTATGTGATATATGTATAATATTGTAATGGTATTGCAATATAGTGTCAATACTCAATAGGTATTTATAATAATGTTTAACTAATATTCAAATGGGATTTAGAAACTTTTATAATAATTCATTAATACGATAGTGAATAGCCAATTTAAAAAAGTATAGAAATCATCCAAGATAACTGTGGAATAAATTGATTTAACAATTGACTAATAACTGCTGTATTAATTACTATTATTTATTTTATACATATGTGATTTTATGGTAACCTATTAAATTTTTAAATATGTAATTAATATTATTATTTTTATTCTAAAAAAAATTAGAAATTCTGATAATGACCAGTAGAGTATTTCATAGGTATAGCCAAATTCAAAATCTGATCATGCCTATTTGTAGTGTGTTATAGATTTTATTGACAATTGTGCATTTTGTTGTATAACTTTTGTAAACACAAACCAGGACTAATATTAAAAAATACCGTTAGTTTAACACGCAAATATAATAATAATGCTCAATATGTGGTACACAATATTAACATCAATTTGTATTTCCAAAACTTTTACAAACAACTATGTTTACTCTCTTTAAGTATTTGAATAATAGCCTTGGTGCAAATTTGGATTATATTTTACACAATTATCTCATATTTTCAATTAAAAATAATTTTATAATTAAATTTTCATACTTTAATAATGTGAATAAAATTGTGTAAACTACCTACTTTAGTTTATGTCTTAAGCTTGTTACACATAATCGTTTCCATTCTTCTATCTATTATGATCATGTACCACATATTTAATCATTTATTACAATTTTATATTGTTATTATTTTTATATTTCATAATAAGATCTGTAAATACTAAAAAAATATATTCACCTCCAAAGGATATCAGACAATATTAACTAGAAACCATACTTTAAGGTAATAATATAATTATTTTTATTTTTACTAACCCAAAAGATTTTCTATAAAAAATAAACTCATGATTTTAAAAACAATACTTAATACTTCACTGCTCTAATTAGAATCTAAAATACAAAAAAAAATCAATTTTCAACGCATAAGAAATTATAAAAAAAAAAAATGTATAAAAATTAACTTAAATTAAATAAAAATAATTATATATTCAAATACACAAATTAATTATGAGATCGATATGGTTTTCCCTATTTTATTTAATTTCATTAAGCGTTGTATACCATATTATAATACTTATTTTATTTATCTATGCGTAGTATTGTATATTTTAAGTAATGAAAAAAAATTTTACTATACAACCGAGAATTTGTCAGATTAAAAAAATAAATCTGAAAACTTGGGATAATTAATTATGCTTTATTGTAAGCCCTATATTATAATAAAGTGAATCGAACTTTAGTTATAATATCGTGATCATATATATATATATATCTATTTAAAATTCATCATGATTCGACAACTTTTACAGCACGAAAAGACCATCCTAACAGTTAGAATTTGACAGATTATAAATTTTACATTAGACTGATAAGCACGAAGAAATTTATTAGCTGTATCTACATTATCTTTTTCAAATAACTATGACAACATTCCAAATGAAATATGACATTCAAAACAAACAAGAATCGATTACAAAATTTTCAAATAATTACTACCTATATAATTATTGTTATAAAATGTTTGTTTATTTTGTTGAAAACGAATAAAATAAAACATTGAAAACATTCTAAAAAAAACCTTATGTACCTATCTATAGATATAGAGAAAGATTTGCTTGTTTATAATTGATTATTATTATCATTATGTTTTTTTATCTTAAAACAACGCCATCGAAATTATATTTGAATTTTAAATATGTACATTTTTCTTATTCAATTTATTAAACCTATCAAATTAACTAAAAAAATAAAAATAATAGTCAAGTAGGTGTATTTGGATTTTACACTTGAGTGCTGTTCTTTCTTAATATAATTGACTGGTGTATAATAAAATGCTTTTAGATGACGCAATGTTCCTACCTCAAACGCTTTGACACATATTTCTACTATTTTATGTGATAATTAAAATCAAAGTATTACAAACGTCTTATGATGTAACAAAAGATTATTTTAAAGATCACTTGTAGGTTAGGTTATAGTTGCTTATAATCTTATTATATTGTCATAAGCAATTATTTAGTACTCGTATAGGTATGATTCAGTAAATTTTGATCAGGGTATTACATTTTCACCGATGTCTCAAAATGTCGTTAGTGGATCCAAATGTCACTCAAAGACGAGTATATTTATATAATTTTGATCTACTTGAACATTTTTATTTTTTTACTTTAAATATTTGTTCACTACTGAGTATGAAAGTGCATTAAAAATCAAAATTATTTTAAGAAGTAGATCTAAAATTCTTAAATAGCCATTATATACATTATATGTTCTATATATTTATCATTATAAAAAAATAAACTGGGTAATCTATTAATTATCATATTACATTATTAAAGTAGGGACTTTGCCCCTGAAAAAACTCACGAACCTAGTCTGTGAAAGAAACACTATCTTCACTTGGGTATTTCAGTAATACCTTCAACATATTATAAATCATATCTCATATTATACTTATGAATTTATGATGCTTATGGTTGTTTTTTTCGGTAACACAAGTAGCTTCTATCCATTGTTTGCTAGTTGCCAAACGACTCTGGTATTATATAGCAAAAATACTAAATCTAAAATCGATATAAAAATATATATTAAGTTAAAAAAACTACCAAAACATTTTCCATTTATGCCATTTATGGTATATAATAACTTTTTTCCGTTCAAAAAACAAGAAAGGGATGGTAACTGTTAACCACAATATTGTCGCCTTCATCTTTAAAGTCAATGATTATTTATAAAATGCTAATTTTTATATTTATGTTTGCATATACAATTTTAAAAAACAACAATACATTTTTAACCATATTCCTTTTGAGATATTCCTAATCTGTTTGTATGAAATGTGAAGGTACTTGTGTTGTAAAAAATGGGAACTGTTTGAGAAAAACAGTATCTAACTAAACGGGCTATAACCGTAATTTCAGTTAAATATTGCAGTTCAAAATTTGAGTAACGTTGAATCAACAAATGTAACATAACCATTAACCATAATATCACAATATAAATGTAACAAGAATTATTTTATTAAATAGAGATAAATTATTTCTTGAAAATTAATTTACCTAATCTAAAAAAATTGCTTATAAGTTATTATAATAGGTAATTAATAACATTAGCCACTATAGATAATACAATTTAAAAAACCATATCAGACGAGGTATTATATATTATATTATATTATATATGGAGATATCTAGCGGTTCCCCGAAGAAAAACGGCCGAATCAGAAACGAAGCCTGCGAAGTCTTATTATAGGTACCCCTATTACTACTGTATATTAAAATGTATAATATGTACCGAGCGGTGGTCCGGGTAGACGTTTTTGCTCCGAGAGGATTTCCAAGGGACTTACACAACGTAGTATACGACGTTGCAAATTAGCTGGCGCACGTGTACAACAGTTTTGACAAATGGTCTCCCGCTTAATGTGTCCACTCGTATTATCGCGAGTAACGGCATAGGTGCGGTTTTCTGTCAAGAGCGCGGCGCGGTCACTTTTGCCTTCGTCCTTGCTCCTGCCCCCCAGACATATTATATCGCACCGTATATATGTATTATACAGAGTGTTCCATAAGATCATAAATTAAGTTCGGGTTTATAAAAATCACCACATCGCGATTCTTGTTCGTAGCGTGATCTATCGGCTGTAAAATGAATTTGCAAGTGAGTGTCTATAATTTTCCCATGCCAGTAGCCAACGACTCTTGAAAAAAGTTAAAAAATAATTAAAATGGCCAACTGCAGACGCATGCACGTTATTCAGGATTTGGGATGAGTGTGGTTAATCGTTGTGATCGTTATGAAGCCGACGCGTGGTTGGAAGGGGGGAGAGATACTCAATGATCTTCAGTTTTGACGATTGGGACCTTCTTCAATATTATTGTTTAAGTATAATATTTTATTAAATTTATAGTTTTTAAACCGGACTATTCTTTATGAAACACCCTTATAACACCCTGTACCTGCATAGCAGACCGTATTTCTTGTCCGGCAACAAACTCCTATACACCCAGCTACACTTTATATTACACGATACACCATTAAACGCGACCTATCCTATATACTCGACTAACATTATATATGTAAGCACCTACCTGACCTATACGGCCGCTGGCTCGCTGACCAATTAAACCGCGCGCGCTCGCAATAATTACGTTGCGTCACTGCAGGTTCGTCCTTGTCATTAACATCACCATCGCTGGCGTATATATTCTTGTCGTCCTTTTGTGCTTATATATATATATATATATATATAACGTCTGTATTCACAACGGTAGTATAATCCTTTTCCGCCGCTCTTCCTGACCGCCGGTGCGGCTGACGGGAATTTGATCACCGCCGCACACCTATCCGACGACCCGACCGCGATTATGAATGAACGGGCTTGGGCGTGACCGCCGCCACCACGCCGCAGCCGCAAACCCTTTTGTTGATACACCGTCACTGTTTATATATATAATATGCTCCCGCCAGATGTAAGACACGCGCATTAATCAACGGTATAATATTATTTATTATAAAAGTTATATTATTGTTGCTATTGTATTATCATCGTCGTCGTCGTTATTATAGTTATTCAAGTATTATATTGTTGCTGTCTAGTTATTATTGTGACCGTTAAGACTTGAGACGGTATTATCCAGCAGTTATAAGGAATGGAAAAAGTAGGAAAAAAATTATATAGTTGCTACTGTTTGATGACTGGGTGGGAGAGAGGTATAGAAGAAATGATTAGACTGTTGCGAAAAATGTAGTACCTATAATCATCCCCACGGATATGATTATATGAACAACGTTACATAGAAAATTATTTACATAAAGTGAAATTGTATTTTGTTAATAAAAAACAAAAACGTAATTTCATTGTGTTTGTCTTTTTAATATTACAAGAAAAAAAATACTCGTCGAACGATTCTTAAGTAAAATCCATTATATTATTATTATTATTATCACCTATATAGTGTACAGAATTATATAACAAACGACATTAGAAATTAATAAAATACTAAAATATGCATACTTCAATCATCAGTTAACTATGTTAGCGTGCATACAACAACTTAGTACCCACGAATAGAGTGCATACTAAAAATAATATATATATTTTTTTCATAACATTATGTTATACCTAATTTAACATAATATAATATTATGCACTTATCATTATTATTTATTACAATAAATATCATACAACATACTCAGCTGTCTTGGAAAAATACTGTTATAATATAATAATTTCAATATTTTTTTAAAGCTCATAAAAACATATTATAATATGCCATGAAATTGGAATATTTTTCAGTTATAGTTTTAATAATAGTATGTATATGAAAATAGGTATATAAAAAAATTGTTTCTATTTTGAGTGAAGTAATTATTAAAAGCCGTAAAGTGGTAAATTGTATATATATTTAAAATGTTTTTTTAAGCATAAAGTATAATTATATTAGGTTTTCTGAAAAATTAAAAAGAGCACAGTTGCTTGTTTATACAAATTCTTTGAAAGTTTTTTTAAATATTTACCATTATTTGATCTTGAGAAGCGTATTATTATATAACTGAAGATAAAATCGTTATAACATGTTATTATTATATAATATTATTTACACAGTTTTATTATAAAAGGTGTATTAATTGCGTTAAAACTACAAACTACTTAGGTTCAATGTTTAATTAGGTAATTTATTTTTAAATTATTAAAAACAAGTATAAAATATGTAAAAGTATCAATTATTTTCAATAAACAATATTGTTGTATTTAGATATTTATTTATGTATAGAATGAGATCACTTTATAGCAGTTTTACATTTACATAAGGTTTTTAATGTAATATTAGTGACTTAATTACGGTTTATAATTATAGCTATAAAAAATAATTTTAAAAAGTGATTATTTTTAAATAGGTATCTACTTAAGTATATTTTATAAAACTTACATACAAAATAAGTATTAATTTGTTTTTTTTTTTTTTAATAATAATATAATTATTTTTAAAAATGCTATACAATTAATTTTTTAAAGATACCTAGGTACGTAAAAATAACTTTATGTAGTTTGTTTTTTTTTTGCAAAAATTGAATGTCTTATATATATTTGGTTTTGTTTTTGTCGATGCATTTGAACTGGGGTATTTTTTACAATTCATAAGAAATAATAAAAGATTTTGAATAAAAATCATATAAAATAACATTAAATTTACCTACTTATTATTATTTGCATACAAAGAAATTATACTAATTATTCAGTGCTTTAATTAAGTTAGATCGATAGTTATTTAAAATGCATTATTTTACCATTTGATATCTTAAATAGTATATTAAAAGTTATTAAATTGTCTTAGAGATATAATGTACGATATGTTGATTAGAGATTAGTTATAAAGACTTATATATATATACATATACATATATAATATGTTTATTAAAGGTCAAAATTTACATATATGTTAAAATAAATGCAACAAAATGAATTTACATTTTTGTGCACTTTTTCAATTTATATTTAAATTTTAAATTTCTACAAGAACATAATAGTCGGACAACGCTATATTATATAGTTACCTATAGTTTCTAGCCTGATGTTGGTAAATCAATTGAATTAAATGATATAATTGAATTAAATTTTTTTTTTTTTTTTGGAGAATTAAATACATCATTCAAATGATAGATAACGATCCCGGTAGTGTTTTTGGTGATCCCAGCGGTATTCGATATTTATTTGCAATGGCACGCACGTCTGCCTGCCTATAACTACAGGCATTTTTATTGACAAACACTTCCAGTTTTTTTATTCGGTCACAAATCTCATGAATTATAGAGGCACTGTACTTGGATCCTTGTCCCAAATCCTCCATGTCGGTTAGAAATTTTTCACGATCTTCAATTTCCAATATCACTGCAAAATTATAAAGTTTTTAAATTATATTTATATTATAATATATTATATTATTATATTGTTATTGTAATAAAACATTTAATAAATATCAAAAACACTTTATAACAAATAATATCACATAATATCTAGGTATTTTTTAATATTATACTTAATTGTGTGCTAAAATGTTATAATATGACTAACATATTTTACTGATTAGAACAAATTTTAAAAAAATTAAACAAAATTGAACGTATAATTTCCTGAAATGATTGTGGTGAATTGCAAAAAATGCATGCTTAAATACAAGCTTTGTTTTTTTTTTTTTGATTTTTTTATAACAAAAAATAATGTAGTATAC
Organism: Aphis craccivora; assembly: GCA_009835225.1. Taxonomy (NCBI): domain Eukaryota; kingdom Metazoa; phylum Arthropoda; class Insecta; order Hemiptera; family Aphididae; genus Aphis; species Aphis craccivora. The sequence goes on along the minus strand of VUJU01003129.1, from coordinate 5,996 downwards.
AACAAAATTTTCAACAAATGTGAAATATAACTGAATAAACGAATTGTATCGTATCTCGAAGCGATTTTCCTTTATCTGATTAAATATGTACTAGAAACAGTAGAAACTCGATTCTGTGAGGCATTTGGAGCTAATTAGATTTCAGATTTTCAAAGCATTATATATACAGCTGAATATTGTATAGTCCGAGTAGTCAGACCTTGCAGCATTTACTCGGTATATAATATTAAAAGGGTGAAAGTTAAATTTACAGATATTTATTTATTAACAGGTAATTTTTTTTTACCACTGTTGAAAGTTTAAAACCTTTATTCTAAATTTTTCTTCTATCATTTAATACATAGATATTTTGTACTACCATTGTATTTAGACTATACCACTAACACACATTTAAAGATTTATTGAAGGTCTCCTTTTTTAAAGTAATATACAATCTGTATAAAGAGACAAAAAAAATTCAGATTATGAGTAAAAAACCGGCGTTAACACTTTCAACTTTTTTAAATATGTATGTTAATTGCGCAATAGATGTCATTTCTACCTACGCTTTAGTCGCCTTGAAGGATTACTGAGTATAATAGCATTGGCTCTATTTATAATAAGTGGATTTGTAAGAGAAATTAGGCTGTCGTGAAGTCTTTTATAATAATTTTTGAATTCTTCATTTTAGGTTTTTAGATTTATATCTATATGAAATGTGTAATATGATAATAATGAAGATGGGCATTCGTTAGATTTCTTAGAACAATGATGTCTATTTTGGAAGCTTTGTATTTTATTCAAAAATAATTTTTTTTTTTAGTTTTCCTGCAGTTAACCATGTATATTTTATTAGCGATTTATACATAAGTAACTTAAATTTAGAAAGGAGTTTTATTATTACCTATATAAAAAAGTTTGTAGTCGATTATTAAAAGCCTTGTATAAAAAAATAAAGGGATAAATCAAAGATTCGTAACAGGGTTGCAGCGGCACCCTAGGATGCCACGAAATTATTTGATATGTATTTTTTATTATATTTTTTATGCATATAAATAATAATTAAAAATAAAAATATATAGTTAATTTGCAATGTAATAATTTGTTTTATAAAATATAATATGTATATAAAGTATGTTATATGTTATATCTAAATCTTATTACTTTTGTTTATACCTATGCACTGTTAAATAAAACCGAAGTTGTCAATAGGGTACCTCAGGTTTTTTAGAAAATGACTAAAGATGCCGTGAGTCAAAAAAGGTTGGGAACCTCTAGGATAAATAGACTGTGAAAATGAGGAAAAATATGTATACGTACATAACATGTAAGACATTTAACAAATGATTTAAACAAATTTTTTGAATATGATAAATGTTTTACTTTATTTAAGAAAATTGAAAAATGTGTGTTAAACCGAAATAATATTTTTTTTTTTCAAATTGTATTTAAATTGACCGATATTTTTTTTATTCCACTTTTCTAAGTTTACAATATTATTATTTAATAACTGATAGTTAGATCAGAGTAGGTAAAGCAATATTTTGCATTAACTTTGCATTCGTGCATGCATTTGGACAATGTCGTGTACTGTAACGCTATAATATTATAGTTAATTTTTTATGGTTTTTTTACCCCATTATTGGTGATTAAACAAGTGATAAGACAACAATATGTTAGAAGAACAAATTCGTTTAATCGTCTTCGATGCATTTAATTAATTAAACTACCTGATAACCATAATCGTAATACGTCCAAAATCGTTTGAAATCCATTACTACAGTGGGATTGAATACGGAATAATATATTTACTAATGATCTATACACACTGAACACGTGAACGTGCGTATATTATGTACACACACGTATATATGTAATATTATACACCTAGTTAGATGGCGAGAAAAATTGAAAACCCGACAATAGTTTTAAATCGAAAACGAACGGTACGCCGCGTCTGCAGTCGAAAACGACAACTGAATCAGGCGTGTATTATATTATTTTGGGGCAACGGTTACCTATACATTATGCTGCAATAGTATACTACCTATTTACCCACGACCCGTTCCTAATAATAAGTAACACTCGCGTTCTCGAGTATTGTGATACGCGTAAAGTACAATACGCTATTACATTAAATAACAGACATAATATATTATGTACAAATGAGTTCGTGTTAGTGTTTTCGACACATTACTCGCGAGTTGTATTTTTAAAAAGCTTAAGAATTATTGTATTTTCAGAAAATCGGTTGAACGAAAACGATGTGACACGAATATATACCATATGCATATTATTGGTATATTAGATAAATTATACATTCTTATATTGACGAACACTTAAGTAATACAATCATACAGCATATGTACAAAACAAATTTGATGTAAGCCTTCCGCGGAGGGCGTATGCAGTATAATTATACGTCAAGATTGTTTCAATATCCTCTAACCTGAAAGTTATATTATACAACGCATCACGATACATTTAGTGACTAGTCGACCGTTATCTACCAACTAGATAACATTTAGGGTAAATCTAAACATCGATCTCTCACCAATATTCAAGTCCACACAATACATAATATTATACGACGTCACGATCGAATTACATAACTATTCCACACGAATACCATCTTCTCAAATTATTATCACAACGTTCTGATTCCATTTTAGCTAATACAGAATCGGTTCACGTTTCAAATAAAGAGTAGATAAATTGGTTCCCGAAATAAATATTACTTGTTATCATACAACTGTAGTAGTTCTCATTGCCATAATTAATTATATGTTTTATCAATTTCGTTTGTTTTAAAATTATTTTAACAAACAGTTTCCTTATAAAAAATCATTTTGAGTTTAGACCTAATAAAACCATTAACCAAGTCATAGTTAACGTGATAATACTGGTCTACACTGCTTTTGGTGAAGAAAAAAAAGTATACAGCATTTTAGTTAGATCTAGCTAAGGCGTTCGACAGTGTCCAATGTGGATTACAATATATTTTTTTAATAGAATGCAGTACATAGACATATCTAGATCAGCTCTTTCTCTTTTCGAATCTTATTTATAAAATAAGAAACAAATGATCAAAATAAATGATTCTTGTGAACAAATAATTAAATACAGTGTTTTACAAGGTACAATTCTATCTCTGGTGTTTTTCAATATAAAATAAAACGATATCAAATTACTTAAAAAGACATATATGTTACATTGATGATACTGTCTTAATTTTGATTGGTCGTTCTTGAAATGAAATATTTAGATATACGAAGGATGACTAAAGCCAATTGATAAATGGTTAAGCGATAACAATATATTTCTAAACTACACAATATTGTCATTTTACTTCACTCACAATCACATTGTCTCCTATAAGTCTACAAACAACATACATAAATCAATAAAATAATTGTACAATAATATTATATTGTAGGAATGCATCATTGTAAACCTGTAGTTATTTATAAAAATATTATGAATTTACTCTCATTTTTTTTTTTTTTTTTTTTTTTTTTTAT
>VUJU01003128.1:5931-29021 GCA_009835225.1 Aphis craccivora | reverse complement strand
AAATTTCCAAAAAACGCTTGAGCATTGTCGATAAATTTTACGATTATTAATTTTATTTATAGACAAATATTTATATTGTTTACAGCAAAAAAATATGATCAAACAATAGCCTACGCAGTATGTTGTTGAATTTTACCTTCAATATTCAGTGTGCTTATATAAATATAATTTTAAAATACATATTTTGGGTATAGGTACTTAAAGTTTAAATATCAGGGTAGGCCCGGGCCTACCAGGCCTACCCGCTGGACACGCTTCTGATTGAGCATTTTCTTTCAATAGCCAAAGTTAAATGTAAATTGGTTCATCATGTGAAATAAACAATAATAAAATAATAAATAATTAATAAATAATAATTATTTATTTTAAAACGTTTATCTTAACTTCCCACAATTTTTAAATGTGTAAATGTTGGTGGTTTATATAAAAAATCTAGTAGTTAACATAACAGTTTATTATATTAATTATATGAGCGTTAATAATTATAAGCAATAGAAATAGGTAAATTATATCTTCTGGTATGAAAAAAACAATAAAATAATAATAATATATGGATAACAGTCAGATAGACAACAATTTTTTTTTTATTCTTTATTACATTAAATATTTAAATGTAATGGAATTTTTATATTTCAGTGAATATAATTTCAGAATCTATTACTGCACTGTATTAAAAGACTAGTCAAATTCATTCCAGCAACAAAAGAATGATTATTTACACTAAATTACTTTAACAGCAATATCATAAAATATACTTATAGTGTATATAGGCAGTGATAAGATTATTTATTTTCGATGAAAATAATTTTCAAATTGATTACCAACGCTCTGTGATCAGCTGTCGAATGCAATCCACCCAAAAAAAAGAATGTTGATCGAAAGACAAAAATACATTAGTTAATTATAAATTAATGTGTTTGCGCCTTAATGGTTCTTGTGAGTATGGCAGTTTACCACTTGACTCGCACCTCAAGTTTCGGGAAAAGTATAAATTGTAATGGAATATAAAAAGAAATAATATTGTAGCGCGTTGCGCTGATGTATATAACTAATAGGTAATATTAAAATAATAACACACACACAATTATACACGCATATTATATAAATATATATGACTGTATTAAAAAGATCAAGATCAATATAAAACAAAAGCGGGTGCTCAGATATTATAATAGTTTTACAAAGAAATATGAATAATAATAATAACATTAACATAATTAATACTTAAATTGGTAATAAATAATAATGTAAATATTACACCAAAGTGACTGGCACTACAAAAAAAAAAAATGAAATGATGAAACCACCCGGTACTGAAACGATGACCCTGTAATGGTATATGATCAATGCTACTAAGGCATCATCAAATTCTAACACTATCAACAAAAATGATTGCTGGTGCAAACAGTCCTATAAGGTGTCAAATATTTTAGCGATCATGGACATGACATGACGCCTCTATTTGTATAAAGATATTTAGTTAACCAGACAACAGCTCGAGCTACCCTAACCCAAATGCTGAATGTACTTAATATTTACTCGCATGGAAATACAAGAAATGAAGGTATATATGCCTAAATATGAGTAAGAAAATGTGGAGTTGTGTGAAGTCAATGAAACAGTTCAGAGTTAATATTATAATAATATAGAGTTTATTCAGATAAAGATGTAGATGCACATTTATAACATTGTTATATATTGTGATTCTGCTATTCAAAGTATTGAACTTAGTAACAAAACAAAATAATTGGCCTAAGATAATATTATTAGAGAAGATTTGACAAATCTTTTCGTGTCCTCTCGTCTGAACCACTTTGTCGACAGAAGTCCAAAAGTCCATCGCCGCTGATGCACCGTCGCCTGTACAATCACCAACGCCTCTCCCGGGACAAGGAAGCGTTTCGTACCCGGCACAGAGCTACAGATTCACGTCTGAATACTCCGGACAGTTGGCCAAACTTCGTTCAGACCTAAGGCCGCCCTACCATCGTCTGCTTTCGGTAGGTAAGTCAACATCACACAAAAGCCAATAGGTAGTTATTATTGTTACAACCTGCAAACCGTAACCAAATCAATTTAAGTTTTAATTTGACGTGCTTAACTTAAATATTTAAGTGAAAACACTTCAAGATATGAACATTATCGTTGTTTACAATATTTTAATTTTTATAAGCGAGTTATAAAAATATTAATATTCAAAATAACACATTTAAGAGAACACAGATTAAGTTCTTACCTTTAATTTTTACTTTAATTTGTACCTAAGGTAAACACGTCCAATTGAAACTGTCGAACGTATATTTTGGTGTGGTATGCATGAGATGTAACATACGCGGTTAGGACGTCACTTTAAACAGCAATGAAACAATCATATTTGCCTGCCAAAATAGATGAAGAATTAAAATCAATATCAAAATTCTGTACCTAAAAGACAGTGTCAAAAAAAAAAAATTTTGAATTTTTAAATTGATAAAAAAAATTGAAGAAGTCACATGCAAATTTTTGGCAAATATGGAATGTTCTGTGCATTTTTTTTTAGCTGAAAATGCGGTTAAATTTAATGTCATAGAATTTTCTTCAATAGTCAATTTTACAAGTTTTAGCACATAATTTTTGAGGTTTGATTTCACTTCTTTATTTACCAAAATGTTAACAGTAGCTTTCTTTATTCTCTCTCTTGTACCTACTACCTACTAAGCACAGAATTTTGAGGTTTGATTTTTACATTTTTATTTACCTCTAAATTCGAAATCTTTTTTTACATTTAAGTAAAGCACAGAAGACCTTTTTTACTCCTCCGAAGTTTTTTTAGTAGATATATTTAACGTAATTATAAAAACTGTTTTATAGTCATTGTTATAATATTAATTATTATAATATTACTAAACTGATTATGTACGGCGTTGCCCGCCGTGGCGTACTACTTCTCAAACTCAGTTAAATGTAAAATGCAAAGATTTTTTTGTGCACAGTTATTTGGATTGTTTTGACAAAATAAAAAAAAATACGAATCAAAAATTACATTTAATTGCAAAAACTAGTTTATTTTCTACAGACTAATGACAAGAATAATATATGAATAGAAAAATATATAAACACAAATCTAGAGTATAATATTATAATCTATATATACATATAGAAGACCGCCCCGATTTACTCATCAACACTCTGACCAAACCACTGCAGGTATAGAGACTTCAAATTTTGTACAGAGGTTCCTTAAGCAATTTAGAGGTGCACTAACAAAGGATTTTTCAAAATTTGCATTTAAAAGGGTTACTGAAATGGGGATTTTGAGATTTACGATGAAAATTTTTGTTTATAAATGGTAGTTATAACAACCTGTTTATTATGTGTTGACACATTTATCACTTTATTATTACAGCTAATTATTATTATTATTATTAAATAACGCGTCTTCGTATACGTAAACTTACAAAGTTTATGTACGGTAACTACAGTTTTTTTTCAAAATATTGAAATGTATTAAAATAACATGAAGTCGTAAAATATTCTACGCATTTACGCATACACAAGGACAAGATGTTTTACTTATTTTTGAATACTAGTGCGTCTTCGTATACACGCCCCAGTTAATGTAAGGTTCTTTCTAAACTTTTAAGTGTATTAAAATACATTTTTTTACATTCTTACAAATTAATAAAAAGATAATTAATATGGTTGTTTTAGCCCCAAAAGGCAGTACCAAAAATACTGTTTATAAAGAGGGATTGAGATGAATAAAATATGTCAATATAAATATTTTTTTTTAGTTTTTATAACACCATAATGTATATTTTTTGCCGACTTATGATTGTTACAATACATGGGCAACCTAGGATCAATAAATATAAAAACTGATAAAATAAAAGTTATAGTAGCTAACACAAAGAAATGTACACAAAAAATAACATAAAATCATTCTACCAATTCCAACGAATATTGAATATAAGTAATACAACATAGTACCTTAAAATAAACACCATATAGTTTTAATCAAATCTACTGATTTTCATGGACCTCGTGTATTCCTTGACTGATTATTTAAACAACTTAGGTATTTATTTATTATTTATTTAACATACTATACGCATCTACAGCATCTAATAAGTGTATAATATAATATTATACCTAATAAAAACTTTTATTTACTAATAATAAATACTTATACTAATCTTCTGTTATCTCGACTACTGACTGCTAATAACTGCTAATAGACTTTAATAATAGTCTTTTTAACATTTTAAAGATGATAGTGATGATAGTGTTATTATGGAGTATGGGCATTATTAAATTCATGAGTTGTATATAGTGCATTTACGATGATTGAGTAGTATAAATATATAAATATGGTAAATCATCATTTGTTTTATTGCTATATAAGTAACTATCGCTTTCAGACTTTAACTATAATATAATGCATAATACAACAAAATAAAAACAAAAGCTACAGAAAGGCGACCTATAACGATTCGTTTTTACACTATTTTGCACCTCCTATCCTGCTCCGTCTCTTATGGTACGCCTCCTCACCTCGTGACACCGTTGTCCATATACCAATGTCTTCGGTAGTGGAGGGGAGTTGTTCCTGCGGATGCCGATGACTCACTTCTACACGCGCACACAACAGCACAGAAGGGCCGCGACGCGCTTAACGCACCGCCACACTATGGCCAGTCGCCCTCCTCTGCGTGGACGTCTTTTTAGCTGTATAATCGTTGGAGAAATGGTTATTGTTCAAATAAACTTTTTGAAATAGTAAAATCTTCCATTATTGTTGTGTAGGCACGGTTGAATTCGAAAATATAAATGAACTCAAACGATACGTCGCTGAGAATATATAGGATTTTTCCAAGAAAGACGAGTATAGCAAAGTACTTATTAGTTATTACCAACCAGCATGTATTATACTTTATCATTCCAACCGACCAGCATTAGGATTTTGCAAATCCGTTTATTTTTTCAAACACCTTTACTTAATTATTAAATTATTGATATTTTATATCATCTCAATACATATATATATAATGTTTTATAACTATAGGATTTCGATTTTTACTATCTGTACACGTCACATACATTCAGGTGGTATTTTAACCTTAAAAAAAAAATTTTAAAAAATATTGTTATAATATTTTACTCCTTTTAATTGAACTAGGTATATAAAATAAATTTTCCAATAATAAAATGTAGGTATTTCTTTTAACAATTGAACATTTAATTAGACGAAGAACTAATATGTTGATTTTGTATCATAATTGTTCATATTATATGATTTTGTGCAGCCACTAACCACTATATAACAATACTACCTATTGGTCTTTAAAATATTATTATCAAAATTCAAAATAATACCAATAATATCGAAATTAGTTGTGTGAAAATGAATATTATATTATTTAAGATTAGTAAATTAAATGGTAACATCAATATAATATTAAATTTAATAAGTACAAATGTACAATTATACCTAAAATTTCAATAAGTATTAAATCTTTTAATGTCGATTTAATAATATATTATGCATGTTCGTACATTGGTACTCCTGCTCGATTGTTTGGTAACGACCGCGACGCAAATGTTTCGTCATTGTTGTTGGTTGTTAAATTGACAAGCTATTATAATTTCAAAAAATTACAGATAATTTTTATATTTTTAATCTAGTACGCGTATATTTTGTCGTTAATGTTTTGAACATTTTGTAATTATTTTTTTGTTTTATTCTTCCGTCTATTTAAAAATGCATGTTATATAATAGTCAACCGTAAAATACAATACCACCATAGTTCACGTTAACCGAGATTCACCATACTACAATTTTGTTTTTAAATCAAACACCCATATCGCCTGTTTCGCTCTGAGACGCTAAACTTTTTTAACTACTAGTATTGCGTATTCTATATTCTATACTTCTATACGTAATAATACATAATATATCGTGGACGGATACGCGGATAATATCACTATACTGCAGACCGCGACCGCTCATTCTTCTGCCGGTTCGTGTAATTTACGAGTGTACGTCACGTAAAAGTTTACCTGCATCACACTGCCATGATATTTAATCGTCGTATTTATATTTTAAGATATAGCTTTTTTTTTTTATTTAAATGCAACTTTTATACCACTATTGACTATAAATTGATTGAATATAAATGAAATATTATTATCTACTGTTATATTATACAGTTGATTAAAGTTTTTGTTAAAAAATCAAATAAAAAAATAAGAGTGGTCAAGTGAGTAACGCTATGCTGAAGGTTACCATATAATTGATGTATTAAATTTGAATCCAATAATAGGTATCATTGTATAGGATATACGAAAAACGATTCTGAACGGAGAGCCAATGATATGGAAAATCTTGTATTAAATTTACAACTTTTAGCTACTTATACAACAATTTTTATGAATTATACCTACAAAATGATTTGCAAAATATTCATGATTTCGATGAATTTTTGTCGATGTTTGAACTTCAAATTTTAATTAAAAAAAAAAATGGTGCCTAATATGTATTCTTATAATTTTTGGATCACTATAAGAATAACTTATGAGAAACTTTGTATTAAATTTTCAAGTATTTTGACTCTTTTAGTTTTTATTATGTTATATTATATATTTTGTAAAGAGCTACCGTCCATTAATCATTCAATAACTATTAAATATCATAGAGTGTTTGTTTTTTATTTTATTTGCGGCCAGCACAAACACATACATTGTGGAATTGTTGAAAAAAATAGCGTTTTTTTTAATAATTACGCCAACACTTAAGCTTATAACTAAGGTTGTAGTACTCCAATAAACTTGAAATGTTCACAAAATCATCTAAACATTAAACTTAGCCATTTGTGAAAATTTCAAATCAATTGGTTCATTAGCTTAGGCTAGAGAGTTATATATAGGCTCTCTAAGCTCGGTCATTGATCTGACCACAGACATATACAATATTATATTGTACCTATGTCCTATATATTTGTGGAATGTGGATCCAACCGGTGGCGACAAAGTTAGCCCAAGATCTGGATAATACCTTAAAATACATGACAAAATAGATACGACGAGTATTTTGCACATTCCGTGGTATACGTATATTAATACGTAAAAGTATTAATATTTAGAAAAAAAAGTCCTATGAAAAAACTAGAAATAACACATTTAAAATAAATAAAATGTACCTACTTAATGCAATTATACATAATATAGTATTTAATATAAAACAAAATAAATAATAATATATAATTTAGTTAAATGAATGTGTTGGGTAATCACAATGTTGTAATTCAATTGTTGTTGTTTTGTTTTGTTTCATGTTAAATAAATTAACTAATAAAATAATTTTTTTTTTTTGGTTTTTCCCGGCACTTTTGAAAAATATTGTGAAATTCAAAAAATAACCTCCCCAATGCACCAACTAGATTCATTTTGCTATCTGAAACCATTCCCAAAGTTTTAAATTGAAGTATTATTTCGACACGTTCTCGTGTACACAGACACAAAAAAAAGCGGGCAAGTGGGTACCACTCTAATGTACATTAGGTGCTATGTGGATCATTATTATATATTATAAGAGTGTTAAATTTGAATCCAATAATAGTTATCATTGTATACGAAAAACGATTCTGAACGAAGATGATTTGTTAGCCTAGGATATAATTTCCAGTGGTTGGTGAAAAAGATGGTTTATGTTTTAATGGCCTGAATACATCAAAATTTAAGTTCTTTTATAATTATTGTAAGCTAAATTTATGAAAAACCATATATTACATTTTCAACTCTTAGTTACTTATAGAAAATTTTTTATGAATTATACCTACAAAATAATTTGCAAATATTCATGGTTTTGACAAATGTTTGTCAATATTTGAACTTCAAATGCTAATAAAAAAAAATTGAGCCTATGTATTATTATATTATTTTTAATCACTATAAGAATAACTTATGAAGAACTTTGTATTAAATTTTCAAGTATTTTGATTGGGCCAAAAAAATTTTATCGACACTTTAAAAAACATTTTCAGAAAAATTAAAAATTAAAGTTGTCTATAAATAACTCAAAAAATGTCAAAATATTTTGAAATTTAAATCACGTAAAGAAAACACAAATCTTAATAGCTGATAAAATTTTCAAGTATCTACGACTTTTACTTTTTGAATAATTACAAATATTTAAAATCGTTTGACGTAAATCGTTATCGTTACACTATTTCCTAAAAATTTAAAATTCAAACGCACATAAAATTTTTCCTATAATGATGCTACGAGTTTTCTCTATAGCTTCTCGAAGGAAAACTTATGGAAAACTTAGTGTTGTATTTTTAATCCTTAGTTATAAACACAAAAAATTTTATGATTTTTTAACTGCAAAATTACTTGCAAATTTTCGCGTTTTCGACAGATTTCGTAAAAATTTGAAAAATAAACGCTTATAAAAAAAAAATTGTGACTACCGATTTTTATTTATTTTTTTTTTTTAGCTACAATAAGAACAACTCATAAGGAACTTTATTTTGAATTTTCAAGTTTTTTTGGCCATTCAAAATTTTTTTATCAACAGTTCAAAAAAAAATTCTCATAAAAATCGAAAATTCCTATGGTCTATAAATAACTCAAAAAAAGTCAAAATTGTTGTTCAACAAGTTGAAAATTTAAATGTATACAGGTTACACTGACATAGATATTTTATGAAAATGTCAAGTATTTACAGTTATTAGTTTTTGAATTACAACCATATAAAAAAATCGATTTGGTCGAAAACTGGTTTTGCGTAAAAATTCCCGTTTTTCCGTCATTTTTTTTATTTTTCTCGATTTTTTTGAAAACTGTTGGAAGATGTTTATTTTTGACCTCTATAATACACCAAGGATATTCACTTTTACATCGGAAACCACCCCTATAGTTTGAAATTGGAGCAATATTTCAACTAGTTATGCTGTACACAGACACACAAAAAAAAAAAACACACATCATTGTAAAATCAATACATTCATCGCTCCACTCAGAATCTAAAAAAGAAAATTTTGTGTTAATAATAATGAATAATTATCAATTTTATTTTAGATTTGGAAATAGTATGTATATTGTATATTTTGTTTTATAGAGTGCAAACGGTATAAATGGACCAGAGTACCTTTACAATATAAACAGTTTCAATTAAACAGTGTAAATATTTTAAATAATCCATAGTAGGTATACAGAAAATAATAAATATAATATGGCGTGAAAAGTTTTAAGTATCCAGTCTCGACAATTAATATTTTTTTAAATTCTGTAAAACTGAAATTGTAGTTTTTTGTATAATTATACAATTTTTTCAAAATTTAAAATGTGGATGCCTAGTAAGTAGTGAGTACATATATATTTTAATACATTTTAATTGCAGTTAGAAAGTGTACTTATGGTATGACATAAAATGTTCATCGATTTTGGAATCGTTGTAAACTTTTGTAAATAAATTAAGACTGATTATAATTATAATCGTATATTCATATAGTAAATTGAATTTTTTTGAATTCTACAAAAGAAAAAAAAAACTTGACTACTTATCCATCATACTAAAATATAATTATAATGTAAGTAGATATGTTTATGTCATTATTTTGACTAAATGATTTAGTTTGGATGATTTGTACGTGGGATTAACTCATATTTGCTGTCACAACAATGTTTCAACAACAATAACTTTTCGGAATCTATAGAGTGTGTGGGTTTCCTAAACTTCGCCCACTCAACGTAAAATTTAACTTGTTAATAGTAAGGTGACTTGCTAATTTTGAAAACCAACTTGCTATGATTTGCAAATTATACTTTATTCTTGGCATATAATGAGGGTGTGCCAAGTTCATGTATATACTCCTATTAAACAAGACCTTTACGATTCGACCGTGCAAACATGAAAAATGCTACAGAAACGACTTTATTATTCTTATTATAGACACAAAACTACACTTGTTATCATTTTATTAATAAACTGATTTCAGGTAGCTGTGTAATGAAATATAACAAATAATCGTAATAAGATCATAAGACTTACATGTTAGAGAAACAACTTTTCTTGCGAGAATAAAATTTTTTTAAAAAACGAGTTAAAACTGTTTAAATAATACATTCATATAACAAGAGGTTAATCAATTCAACATGCACGTTTTTATTTTAAAATATAAACTCCATTTTTATTCTTTCAAATAAATCAATATTCTCATTTATCCAACTGTTCTTAGGAACAAATTGATCGTTTTACTGTTATATTAAAGTATCATATCAAACTATAAATAATTATAATGAGTTAATTAAAATGAACAAAAGAGTCGTAGTATTTCGAAGGGAATTGGTGAAAAGGGGCGTTCGGATTACTATGACTTTGTTGCAAAATTGTCTTGAAATTTAAACTTAAAAATTTGTTTTATTAATTTAAAGTGTATGAACTATTTGAGTACAAGTACAATAAAGAATATAATAATTGATTACATTTTTTTAAAAAATTTATTTAAGTTATTACAATTATTTTAAATTATATACATACTTATTTATTATTGAAACATTCAGTACTTAATTTTTTACTAGAGTTGTTCGAATTACTGCATCTTTCTGATTAGCTTACGTTCGAATTACCGTGACGCTACTAAATCCACTTAGGTCATTTTTGTATACTTAAATTAAATCAAGTTACCGGTTAAGTAATCGTGTTTGGTAAATGGTTTATAATATTTATTGACAAGATATTTTTTGATAATCCAATGCCTAATATAAAAATAAAAAATATTTACTGCATCATAAAATATTTTATTTAATTTGTTTATCAAGTATAAATGAAAAAAATATGATAACATAAAACACTAAAATGATCAACACCCAATAGGTTAAGTTAGGTCCATGTGTAGTCATTTGTGGACGTGACAAATGAGATTCATGCATTTTTGATTTTATTTATACAGTATAGGTACTATTGTCATTGTCAATTATATTTTCCAATCATTTATTCTAAAATATAATGTAAAAAAGTTACTATTTTATATATATTTTTGTGTTTTTTTTAAAATTTGCAACGATGATTATTAATTTATGTAAATATTTTAAGTACTTACTGAATTGTATAGAATATTTTTAATCCTAAGATATATTCTTAATGTGCAGCTAGTATGTTAGTATGTAGGTTGAAAAGAATAATATCTTAATATATTATATTATACAATAGGTTAGGTACACAGTATACACTTTAATACTATACATATGTAATCTAATACTTTTATAAGTTAATATCCTAGAATAACACTAATTTATTTAAAAAGTATTAAAGCTTTTTGAAAGACATATTTTTTTAGATAATTTGAATTCATCATAAAACAATTTTGAAATAATTAGAAAAATTTAATTTTTTTTTTCATAAATATTTTCATTTTTCAAACTTTTTTACTTATCCAAATAATTATAGTATATATTTTGAACTTTACATTGATTTATCTGAATTTTAAACGAGTTGTTACCATACGTTGTTACCAAATGTAATTCTGTAAATAATTTAAATTACCTAAAACAAATATACTTCCAATATATATGTTGAATATACCGATATTTTAACCAATTACAAATATGCATAAGCATAATAATACAATAATACCTATATACATCACTACTATACATTCGAGTATTCGACCGACACATTTAAATTTTAAAACATTAATTTGTTTTCAATTCCCACGATGACGTTTCTATGCACAAAGTAAAGTAGTGCCGATTTATATGTATATAATATATTAGCGGATCAAAATAGTGAATAATATTATAAACAAATTAATTGTAATAATCTCACGTATTATACGTCACTTTATTTGATGATTATTGGAATGGCTTTTTCTGAAGAATAGAGTTTCGTAACTGTCCACCGCACTTTGAATTCGGTGTCTCATTTATTGCGACTGCGTGTGTTAAATATCAAACATTATCGTGATACAATAAACCGAATAGAAATAAATTTTCATTTTTATTGTTTGTGAAAAAAATTTGAATTTGTAAATATGTACGGTGGAAGAGAGAAGGAGAAGGTTAATATTCATAGTACCTATATGTTTGAGAACACAATATTATGTGATTTATCCCATAAAAAAGGTAAATATGAATTGCGTCCCAAAATATCAGGAATGTAATTCATGTATTTTAATCAGCAGTTCAATTAATTATTAAGTAAATAATACATTTATTTTATAATTCATTGTTTGTTGAATGTATACTTATTACTTATAATAATATAGGTATAATGCCAACTGTAAAAACATTGAAAAAAATAAATATTGACCAACCAATGTTTAGGTACAATATTATAAAGTAAATATTGTGAAATTAACATGTAGGTATGTAATATAATGCATAAGATTTAAATATTAATAAATTCAAATATTATACCTATATAACGCCATGTATAAAATAAACTCCAAAACAGTTACATTTTCACGATTTAAAATAACATTTTAAAATCAATACTCACTCTGCACATCGTTTTATTTTGATTTTAGTCGAACTAAAATTTATTATATATTTTTTTTTTCTTGTTTTTGAAGAAGCCAACGTGTAAAACACTAACGAGACATTCCCAATATCATTGACTTTTAATGTCAAATATAGTATGAAGCTTAACTTTCCTGATATTATAATATATTTTAAAGGATGAGTATTTTACTGATGACAATAAACGAAAGCTTATCAGCTATCAACCGGAAATCGGGAAAAAAATCCATTATTTATAATACATTAATTATGGTACAATAATTTTTGATAAATGTGAAAATGAAAATCAATATTATGCACTTTTCGATTTTCCCTAAAACTGACAAAATATGCAAAATTCTCCATTTCTTCCTATCGTCGTATAGTTTGGATTTCTAACTTGGTTTGCTATAAATCAAGAGCGTATAAAACAATATGCAATTCTTACAACTTACCAGACTTTAAATGTATGACTGATTGTGTTAATATTAGAATAAAATAAATGAAATTCTTTCTTTTGATCCAACCCAATTTAAAAATGCTAAAATAACTTTTTGGTGATCATAGTAAATTATTTTTAATAAATCAGGATTCAATTTTAAAATTAAAATTCATCTTGACCAAAGTCGTGTGGTGTTGTCAGTTGTTAAAGTCTAAATAACACTTTTTTTGTATTTTGTACCAACTGCAAATCCTTTAAATAATAATTTAATTTAGGAATATTGTGTTATACGTGTATGACTCGTGTATAATATTATGGCTTACGACCGTTACGATGTATCAAATATACTAATGAGTAATGATGTATTATAATAATATGCAGTTATCATTCCTATTATACATTCACATCATTGCAATTGATTTAGGTATAGCCGTATAGGTAATAATAATCATTGTTACCGTCTGATCAATACTAACTTTATTATTATTAAACACTAAACACACTTACAATGATAAATTATTTTAATAAGTTTATTTATGTTTAGGTATAATAAATTTAATATTAATTAATAGAAGGTTATCTGTGAACAAATATATATTTACCGAACGGCGAGCATAATTTTCTGTTTAATTAAAGTTGACATTCTATATTTTAATAGACGTAGGCACTAAACCGAACGATTTAATACTCGTAGCTGTTAAAAGTTCGCCAGTTAACCTAACAATGTATTCCATCTTCTTTAAATTCTCTTGTTTCTTGATCGTATGACTTATGCATACAACATACTGTACAGTATAGTTGGTTATTATTATCAAATAAAAAAAACTTCACTTAGACATTTCAAACGTTCTAAATGCTTATTCATTAACATGTTAACATTACATTCCTATGTGACTCGATCGGAATAATTAATAACGATCAATGTTTTCATTTGAACGTAGGTATAGCAGCATAATATAGGTAATACTCGTAATTTTCACAATGCCTATAATAGGTGACTGCTGTGTAGAATGTAGGCGGTGTAGGTAGCGTAGGTATTGAATAATACCATAAATTGGTTGTCATACAGATTTTAAATCGTGATTCGTGACTGTATATCGGTCAGACATACAGTTTATAGCATTTTTTTTTCAACCGACATCAAAATACCGAGTCGTATACTTTTATCGTATAATTATAACTATGTTCGCAAACTCACAATATATATATAATATATATTTTATCTAAATCGTATAAAAGTAGGTAATCGTTCTATTCGTTCTATTGTACAGTATAGGTGTCAAGTGTATTTCGACATTAAGGAGTAAGTCATTGTACTGCGTATGTGTTAAATTTGAATTCAATAATAATTGTTACATACGAAAAAGTGAATAACCGTCTGCCAAATTTTATAATGTATTTAAACTTTAAACACATTGCTACTAAAGTAATTTATTTTAATATTAGTAATTATATTTACTGTGTAGATAACTAAGCGAACGTCATCCATGGTACACCGTAATGCTTGTACTTCCAACGTGCGACTGCTACGGACAGTAATTTAGTAATTAATTTTACTATTAGTGATACTGTAATTCAAATTCATTTTTGTCATAATCATTGCATTTAAAAATGTCATTGCTTTTATAAATTATAATAATATACGTTAAGGGTTTCAAGTACCCACGAATGATATTATTCTTAAACAACAATAATATGACTAAAACGTTATTCTTTGTTGAAATATCTAATTTTGTTCAATATGAACTTAAACTGTGTATAAAAATACTATGTTAATATATTTTTAACATTTTTTAGTTACATTATCAAATATTTGTAAGAGACCTTGTATTCACAATTTAAGCTTTTTGACTAAGAAACTTTTTTAAATTTCAAATTTTTTTATCGAGATTTATAGAAGAAAAAAATGCTATAACTGACGTTAAATAGTCAAACATTTAAATGCTATTATAAATATTTCATGAAAATTTTATCAAATTTAATCATTTACACATACATTTTTCATTATTATTATCAAATTCTTATATTAACTTTACTCATCATTTATTCAAAATCAAAATTGTACAATGGATATTATAAGAAAAAAATGAATATAATGTAAAAAGATATTAATGCATTTTATTAATGCGATTTATATATTATTAATTTAAGAACAATATTTATATTTTTACTTTAACTAGGTATATTCGATATTTTAATTTTTAAATGTACTTAATGTTACAGTTTAAAAATGCTCACTGAAAACAATATTCTTAAATTTTTAAGTTTGATAATATGTAAATACTAAATTTACTCTTATATAAGAATTAATTACACAAAGATGATTTTGCGAAATTAAACTTTGGTATTTTACCCACAGGTCATAGAGAAAAATAAAAATAATGTGCTAACATTCTCTTAATACGTCAAATTTAATTTAGTTTGAGATGTTTCTAGTATAAAACAGATAATCTTAAAATATCTAGAATTTAAATAGGTACATATTAAATTTATGGAACTGTAAGTATTAAATATATTCTAACTTTGAATAGATGATAGTCTGAATTTTCTTAAATTGTTGTAGAAAATAGAAATTTCTAGGTCTATTTTCAGTTAAGTTATATGCAAATTATTTATATAGGTATATTGATTATTCACACTAAATGCATTTGATTTTTGGTTTTTTTTTGGTTTACCTCGTGTAAGGAAATTGTAATATAGTCTATATGATTACAATAGGTAGAAATGATCTGAAATTAAAAATTAAATAAATTTGTATTTACAGAAATAAAACTGTTAAAATTAAATTATTTTTAATGTATTAGAATAACTTATACAATAGAAAATACAAGTATTTATACCGTAATCTAATGGGCTTTAAAAAAAAATGTTTGTAGTATCATTATAATAGTAAATTAATCTCAGTTCAAAAAATACTCAAAATCCTAATCTGACCTAACATATTCTTAGTCCTTTCACATCCATCACATCTTTTGCTCTAATTTTTGTATTCACCTCTTTTTTCCACTAACGCAATATCATTTGTGAGCAATATGCACCTTTATGGGACCTCATCAATCACTCAGTATGTATATCTTTTGTAATTTTGTCCATTACTGAGGAGATTTGCTATTGACTCAATTCTAAACCCTGGGTATACCTACACTTGTACTGAATTCATCAGTTTTCCACATATAGGTAGATACTTATGAATTATCACTATCGTCGTTGCTTATCTAAATCTGCGAACTCAGTACATAAACGTATTTTTATCTATCTGCAATTATCTAGAATCTACCTTGTATAGAATATCGGTTCAATCATCGATATTCCTATCATAAGTTTAAACTAATTACTTAAAATTATAGTCTCTTATTTATTTGTACAGTAAGAGTAGTATATGTCAACTTCTCATTTAAATTACACTATTTTATGAGTTTAGAAAATATAGAATCTATTCCATGATTTATTATTGCAAAATAATTTTGCAAATTAGTTGAAACTAAAAATATAAAAAAAAATGATTTTTACAAGAACAGTTTGCGAGAAAATCTAAAAATTATAACTTTAAACTTTGAAGTATCGTGCATGCATGTGATTTTTAATTTTTTTTTTTAACCATCAAGACGTCAAAAAGTATTTAATGATAAATATATAATATATATATATCTTGTTATTGATCGAAATAGAATTAGCTGGGTACTAGCTTCTTATAAAAATAGCGTTTTGTTGTATAATTATCGATCCAATATAAGACTATCGGATTTATGTCATATGACTTGTATAATGATAAATAATATTACTATCTAGACTGTATGAGGTGTAGCAAAATAAATTAATATTATAGTATTATATAGTACTATTTTTTCTCATCACGCCATCCATCGCCTGCTCGCTTGTTATCGATTCAAAATATTATCATACGTCATTGAAACGTGACACAACTATCACGGCGTTACGAATACTATATGCGTATATTATAAATGTATAATACAATACACGTCTTATTATGTGAAATGTTAATCGATACGACGTGTGTTCTCGTTTAGTCAGCTCGGCAATAACAATCGCGTACGTATATCGTTCCCAAATCGATACGTCACAGTTCACAATTATTAATGAAAATATTGAATGGTTTGCATTTTTTTTCACAATAATACTTGTAACGATAACGTTTATATTTACATAATAATATTAAACCAAATATAATCTGTTTTAATAGATAATTCATACCTTCGAGCTGTAAATACATATTATAATAAAGTATATTATACATTACTATTAGACTACAGAATATGACAATAATACCGGGCAAGTTAGATTGTTATGAATTAAAGCACATTTTGTTGCATAATACCTACTATAATATTATTATCCAGACATTTAATAACATATCTAAAAAAATATTTGATATTAGTAATTTTTCTTTTACAACATTTTTTTATATATCTACTTCAATTGTCCATGATAGAAATATCATTGATGTAAACGTTTGATCTCGAAACATTATATAATCTAACCCTAAATAGCAACATTTGATGGATAAATAAAATGAAAACAGTTACTATTTAATAAGAAGTATTACAACGCCAAAATGTTGGTGTGTTCAAATAACATATGTACCTATAGATTGTAATAAATTACTGAATTCATAGATTTTTTTTTCAAACCATAAAACAATAATAATTTTTCATTTTCCTTGAAAACTGCAAAGATATAATATTATTTTGTATGTTATAATAATATTATAATATTTGTTCATATTCAGCAAGTATAATGTATTAGGGAATGTTTGATAATAAATTATATAGATACGTTATTATAATATTTGAATGCATTGTAAAATAATCAGATAACCTTGAATTACCAATTACCACATTGGTGTTACCGTTTTACTAATATCTGTAACTATCAAATGAACCGAGTTGACGTAATCCTTCTATATTGCATGATCGCTTAAAAATACTCGCACCTACCTGTATTATTATATTTTAATATATATTTTATTAATGTTTATTATTTACGTATTGGTCTTATGATTGTAACGTTGGTGTTGAATACATTTTTTTCTATCAACGCTGTTATAAATATAAAGCAATATGAATTATTCTAATAGTCATAATTTTACTTATATTATCTTGGTAATATTTTTTTTTTTCAGATTTAAAAAGAAATTACAATACAAAGAGTGGAAAACATTATATTTATTTTTATCTTAATAAGATATTGTACTTATTTTGAAAAAAAAAAGATGTTTTAAAACTAGACCATTTTATTGACCATTCTCATCTATTCATAAGTTATAATCAAAGCATGATATAATAATATATATGTAAGACGTAGGTACGCCCACCTAAACCAACAATTTTGAATTCGTTTATTTATTTAAATATAATATTTGACACTTTTTCACTTAACTATATTAGTATATTATGAAATTGTTACATGTAACACTCACGAGTACCTATTATATTATAGTATATCTGCGTGTTGCTTACAATAACTGTTTTTAAAATAACAAAAATAATCATATTATGTTTTTTATTATACTATAATCTGTTATTCCATTAAAAACCCATGGTTTGGTTAGGTTAAGAAGAATCGGAAAAGATGATGACCACAGATTGCGATAAAAAAATATATGTGTAAGTTTTTATGTAGTAGATATGCGAATTTTGAACATCTGCTTAATTTACTTAAGATTAACCTAACCATCAAAATCAGTCATAATAATACGCACTTGTGTTGTTACTAATTATTAAAACGGTTTCGACCGGAATGGTTTACATTGTATAGATTTATAAGATATATTATTATATTCATGTGCAAAGGGTATTTCAAGGATGGAGGATATAAGGATAAAAAATACTAACCTATATATGTAATTGAAAATTTAAACGGTCAATTTCGTTGTCTAATTGATTTAGCCTTCATAGATTATAATAATAATATTATTAATGATTCGGTCTATAATATTGCATAATAAACAACATACGTATAGTATAAAATATATTATGTACAATATATACCTAACTAACGAACGACAGTGATGCATCATCGTAATGCCATGTACACAAAAACCGCTACTTCCATACATATCAATTACAAATTGTTACGGTTATGATATTATATTTTTTGTGTTGTACTTAAAATCTGTTAGATAACTAATGACGATAATTATTTTAAATCCTTATAGTTTCGGTCTCCCATCTGTTAGTAAATTTAAAATGTTTAAATAAATGAAAGCTTGACTATTTGACATGTTAAATCGTATTTACAAAAGATAATAGTCCTTAATATTATTTTAAAATAAAATATAAATTATACATTATTATTTATTATTATACTCAGGTAATGTTTATAAATTACAATATGTTAAAATATTTCATTGTTAATTTATGTATTTTTTAAATTATCATAACCCGCATAATGTTTCAAATTTATTTTCATAGACTATGAAAATATACTATGACTATATCAGTATATCATACTATCCTTAATAAAAAAGTATATGTATAATAACTTAATAACTGAAATACTAGGAACTAGTTTAAATTTCGATTTATTGTAAATATCAAAATGTTCAAAACAATTACCTGTTTGAATAATTATAGAAAAAAAAGCGATTCTTGTTTAAAATAAAGAACTTTGTATTGACATAATAATAATCCTCATATGGTATAAAAATGCTTTAAGTGTTTTATATGATCATAAAATACGTGTAATTATACATTTCAAAACATCATTAATAAAATAATGCATTTATATTAATATTGGGCTATTTTATTCTATCAATCAGTGAAATTAAATGTATTAGTTATTACAAGTATTTCAAATGTGTTTTTAATTTTTATCAAGTCGCGCACCAGTACTATTTGAACGAATTGAATCGAATTATACATAATTACACATAACGTAATAATATATTTTTACAATAATAACGTTACAATTAACCATGACGTTTTGTTTTTCTTTATTATAATTATTATATATTATTATCTTTCGTAGCCATGTATGATCCATTATTAATATTACTTATATGTTGGCACATCAATTGTTATCTTAGTATTTCAGAACTTTTAGTTTCAGTATAAACTATAAAGTGTAAAAAAAACTTAAATTCGCATACATATTTTTTTTTTCAAATTAGATTATTACGAAAACGCAAATAGATAGTTAAGTATACAATATACTATATCAAAACACAATTTAAAAATGGTATATTATGATTCAATACAAATAAATGTGAATTCACATTTGACTTTATTCATGTGTATGCTCACGGAACAAATTTTTATCTCACTTAAAATTACTATAGATTGTTCTAAGTTTTTCCAAAAATGAATGCAATGGTAGCCCTAAGAACTGTATAATAATTTATTATTATTGACTATTGCATACATATATATGTCACGTACGCAACAAATTTGGACTCTTGACGGAATTACGATAGGTACCCTAAACTTTTATTAATCCACTTAGAAAACTTGCATACATTTAACGGGAAATTCTATATCAAAACACATAAGTTAATTTAAGAAACTCATAATAAGAGGGAAGCTAAATCCAAAAATATTAAATCTTAACATTTTTTAAAAATCTTAGATTTTTAAATTCCAATCCTAATACACCTTACTTTGAAATTGATTTATTATAATGTAGTCATTTATCCATGAATAATGTTCTATTTAAATCATGCGCTAGTCTGCAGAATTATGTATTAAAAATAATATATATTATAATAAGCGCATTATACAAATCCATCGCTTAAAAACATTTAATTATTAATATACATTTTTAATCTAAAATAAATAAATATATAAATGTACTTTAAATGACAATCCAATTGTTAACATTATATTGCAGCGAAAACATTATATAATACTGAACTGTCTCATGGCATATCTATATCTCAATAAAAGATCTTATTCTATTCTGGTAGTATAGGTAATGCTATTACTGTTTTGTGGATATAAATGACATTATCTGACTGTGTATTTCCCTCTACGACTGAATCTATTATATTGTCTATAGTTATGAATTATTGTCGTTTTGTCGGTGTTTTATTATATAATTGCATTAAATAGATTATTGTTAGCTGCTCACTTACTATCTTCCTACAGCACATTTATATAAAAATCCTTTAAAATCAATCAATTTCAAATCCAATCCAAAAAAAGTAAGAGGTATTCTTCTAAAACTAAATTCCATCAGTTATAGGATTTAGTGAAGTTTTTGTATTAGTCCCATAGGTATCTTTACCAACGAGTTGGAATACGGTAAATTACGCGATTCATTTGATTTCAACCGATACTACCCTATTGTCTCATTGAAGTAATCTGAAAATCTCTAATAGGATATCCTATCTGTCTCCTTTTGATAGTATTTTGTTTTATTATAAAATATAAACTGCCGTTGCTAGATGCGTTCTTCTCCGAAGCTGATTTTAGCGATCATGATCTTTAATAATCATGGTCTATTTCACAGTTATGTTCCTAATTTAACCAAAGTAAATCTAGGAAACAAGCTTATTATATACATTAAAACAAACTGCTCTCTGAACGTCGAGACCAATCGTATTCGCTTTTATTGTTTTTACTTACCGTCTAGTCACTTTCAAAACTACCCTCAACTTCATAAATTAATTAATTTTATAACTTTGCTTTAAATCCTTTATTAATCCCAAAGTTTAAACACTATCCTACGATTTTAATATGGTCTATGTCAAATATAATAAAACTGTTTAGTTTTAATGAAAACCGCCTTAAAATACAAATTGCAATAATGTGAAAATAAAATAAAACAAATATAAAAAAAATTTAGCTTTAAGTACCTAACAAAAGATTACATTTTAGTATTTTACTTCATTACATGCAATAAAAAAAAAAAAACATATATGTAATTGTACTCTAAGACGTTATTTATATAATTTATATTATTTTAATATTACTTTAGCTTCCATTATTGTATTATTGTCTATATAGATACATAATATCAAAAGCCTTAGATAACGCTTAATAATTTTCTCATAACATCATAAATTACGTTTTTATAAATCAAAGCTGTACTCATTTTTAGTATTGTAAACATTGATTTGAGTTATTGCGAAGTTATTAAATGAAAAAGTATTTTAATATGTTTAAAAAATAATAAAAGTTAAATTATTTTTAAATTAAAAAATCGTTACTTTTATTACTAGCAATTAGCACATTTATTTTGTGGTATGTATGTGCACATTTTATTGTATATTAATAATTAACATGCCTTATTCGAAATTAACGTTTCACATATTGATGTGTAGTAGTATATGCGCTTTTATATGTAGCATTTATGTATTATATTAAGTAGTATAGAAAATCTCAGCACCTAGTTAGTGCTTAGCTGTTTGTATATTTATGAACTTTATATATTATGTTAAACACAAAGATTTCATATAATTATTATAACAAGTATGATAGTATACTATAAAGTATTTGATCGAATAATTTGAATATTTATTGGTCTTTTCATATGAAAAGGATTATATAGGATATATTATAGAATATGATTATATTAATTAATTATTTAATATGATTTTATTATATTATATTATTATTATACAAATTTTAGTTTATTTATTATTTATTATTATGATTTTTCTAATGATTATAAATTATAATGTTTTACCACTTTTTTGTTAGGTAAATAATTCAGGCACCTACAGCAATAAATATTAATTAAATTAATTCACCAACCACGTGACAATTAAAATGCATATGTACATCCAATCTAGTTGTTTACTTTATCCGTGAATTTGTTAGAACAAGAATAAAAGATTATATTTTGTCATAAATATGTCATTTAGGTTAGTAAACATTATAAATATAATACAATTAAAATTTACAAATTTTGATAGAGGTGAAAATAATCTAGATACGTTATTTTTTTTATTTCTCATAATGGTATTTATGTATAGTATGAAAACGTGAAACAATAATAAATTCATGTAAAATATGAGCACAGTATTAAATTTCATCGAAATGCTCTACAAAATTAGTTATTCTGATGGGCTTTCATCAATTCCACTACGCCTTTTTTTATTAGGAGTAAACACAGATGTATCATCCTCCAATTTAATCTAATATAAAATCGAGTTACTGTTTTTCAACCAAAAATAGATTGTAGCTTATATTGTGTATACTACAAGGCT
>VUJU01003127.1:3430-29039 GCA_009835225.1 Aphis craccivora | reverse complement strand
TTCGGTTCGTGTTCGAAAGTCGAACCAAGTTTTATAAAAATCGAACCGAACCGAACTCTAATAAAATGTTCGAATATAAAAATAATTCGAACTCAAAAAAATAATGTACCAACTCCAACAAACTGTAATAAGTACGTTAAACGTTTCGAACCAAAAATGTTTCTGTTGTATACTATATACATATTATTATGTTTATTTTTATTTTATAATTAATTGTTCAAATATGTACTATTTACTATTTATTATTTAGTTACATTGTGAAAGTTACATTTATGTTTGGTATTTTAAATTTTCAATTAAAGACAAAGAGTTGTCACTAAAATATTAGATATTTTAAATTTGCATAGTTACAAGTTTGTAGTAACTAGTAAGATTTAAAAATCAGAAATCATTTTAAAAACAGTTTGGTATCTAACAATTTTTTTAATATAAAAAAGAGATGGGTGTAATAACTAGGAGTCTAAAATCTAAACTAAAAAGTTAAAACACTAAAAATCAATAAGACTTCAATATTAAATGTTCGGTTAGACTTGACATCACACTAAATTGTTTGTTACGAAGTACAATTAGAAAGTTCGGTTCGGCATACTATTAAGAAGTTCGGTTCGACATACTATTAAACAGTTCGGTTCGAGTTCGGTTCGACATACTATTAAAAAGTTCGGTTCGAGATCATATTTTTGAGTTCGACCCACCTCTAATACGAAGTCATCATAACTTAAAAACATTTTTCCCACTTTTTTGGAAATTAATTTTGAAACGATAATGAAATTGAACTAGAGTAATTAATTTTAAAATCTAATAAGGTCGTTTTCATGTAAAATTCGAGACGAATTCAAAATTTATCTTCAGATATTATATAAAAAAAAGACAAAAAATTAGTTAAAACAATTAGTAAAAGATTGATATTTTTAGCAAAATTCATATGCGGTAAATATGTGCTACACTATTTCTTTTTTTTATACACACATTTATATGACACACACGCGAGAACATGGAAAATTGCCTATATTGAACTCCTTAAATGGTCGGTATATTCATTTATTAATTATAATAATAAAATAAATATAATACGCAGTTGCCGTAATATATTTTATGCTTAATATTCATCCTGATGAGATATCCATATAGAATTTAATCTACTTATTTATACATATATATATTTTTGATTTTATTCTTAAATTGTAATCAAAGTAATTTAAATATTGTAATATATTGCTTATTAGTGTATAAACATATTTATCACAATTTCCACTTGAGTATCTACTTTTGTAACAACAATAGTTTTAAATTTAAAAATTGAATACATTTATTTTTTCTCCATTAAAATGTAATATTAAAAAAAAATAATAATAAATTTCATGATAGTTTGTATAAAACCCTATAATTGTGTATTTGATTTACCGTCGTGGTTGAGCTTTTTCTTATTATTGACTGTTTTATTTACTCGAGTTTTGTAAAAATGAAAAACGTCTCTTCTATAATTTTAATACGACTATGAAAAGTTTATGCATTTATACAATAATACAAATAACACTGAGAGGTGTTATAAACCTAATAAATGCGCTTATGTGAGCCGATATAACGAACTGCTCTCGGAATACATCATTCCTGTCACCTAAAGATGTATACTGTACCATATAATTTACATATTATAGTAATAAAGCGTCGAACAAATATATTATGCCGGGATGTATAGGTATTTTCAAATTACGGTCGCCACTATTATTGGAAATTGAAAATTCGCACCTTTCATAGTCGTATTTTCGTATACCGAAATAATAATAATAAAATCTGCGGTAATGCGTTTAGATATATAAGTAAATAGCTATAGTGCTATATTACCGAGTGCATATATATATATATATTATATATTTAAAACGACTTTTCCGCCACTCGTTAACCTATATAAAAAAGTATTCTATACCCTCGTGTAGGAAAATGCAATCATGATTCCATGAAATTAACTGTAGAAAAATTATATTTATGTTAAAAACTGTAGGTAATTATGTTTTGTGAATAATCTGTAACAGCTTATTTTTAACACGCATACGCGTTGTTTATAATTTGTCAATTTTTCCCTATTTTCATATTATTATTAAAATAAAATTAATTCTATTTAAACCAAATTACCTATTCAAATTAATGTGTTTTTTTTATATAAATACATACATGTTTTTTTTATATACATAATATATAACTAAACTATAGGTGAACCGCATACTAGTTTAGGTGTACCACTATTATTACGGTAGATCACATATTGAGATAGATTAGCTAGGTATAGAACTTCTGTAGTATTTTTTTTTACGTATCTAAGTATTTTTCTCATTTTCTGACTTACAACACTCTTAAATTATGATTATTAAAAATGTATTGAATTTCGACGTAACAATTATACGTAAAAACATCTACATGAAAAAATCAACTTAAATATATAATGTTCCTATATAATATAATTGTCTTTACAGTTAGGTATTAGTGGATAAAGCAGTAACAACCTCGTTAATATATTGCTACATTATAAATACATAAGACACAAATGAATAAATCAAATTTCAAAATTTTCAAAAAAATTGAATTGAATTGTGTGATCAACTTGACTATATCTATATAGCAATTGCATGTATATGACAAATAGTTATTTCTGATGTATTTTTTGAAAGTTACTTTAGCCACTATATTCATCAAGGTAGACGACAGTAAATACAATGATATTATGTATAGATGTTATATTTTCAATTCGGTTTTAAAAAACTAATAAATAAAAAACAATTATATTGTAGTTAAAATAAATATACAAACAATTATATTGTAATATTTAAAATAAATGTATTTAACTGAAAAGTAATGCATTTAATTCATTAATTGAATAATTTAGATCGTTTTTTTTTTCGTCATACTGTACGTGGCTGATTAATAATAAACCTAAGTGGTAGGTACGCAAAAAAAAAAATTGAGAAGCGCTGGTCGAAATATCTATACGTCGAATTTACACATTGTAAATTGTTTTATTTTAAAGAAGAGAAAAAAAATGTTATTGGTAAAATCGCTGTAAAAACAAATCGAAACAGCTCCATCATATTACAATATACAAGTATTTTTCTTCACAATGTATTTCCTTTTTTTTTCTGCTGTATAGCTGTGTGTGTTTCCTGGCGCGACCGACAAACAACCGTTTCCACGAATGCTGTACCATCCAAATGCACCCTCTCGTCATCCACCATTCCTTCCCGAACCCTTACCAAGGTTATACGCAGCGGTAGGCGGGTGCAAGAGAGTTCAAACACGTGCCGAGAATTTCGGCGGCTGCAGCCCTTCAGGATATATAGGTAGGACCGGGCCCAGATACGCTAAATTATGTAAAGGGAGCGAGCACTTTGCCGCCATCTCTGCATGCCAGCCACCGCCCTCCACCGTTCGCGTTCCGCGACTAACACCCGGTGCCTCCGTACTCGAAACCATAATATTCGCTCGACAAACCGTATGGCGTATAATATACACGAATAATTTAATAAGGAAAACGCGATAATTACTGTTCGCCATGGTTGTATAATATTATTACGTTTTGGACATTTCGGTTATTGTCGTATAATTGTATTAATCTTAATGATACGAGTGTTTTCTTATAGTTTTCTACTGTAATTTATATTCGGCTCGGTGCCGCAGTGCATAATAGTATATCATCATAATGAAAATTGCAATAATTATGTTATTAAGTTATTTGTTATTATTTTCATTTTAATTTTCTTCGGAGAGCTAATATAATTCAAAAACTTATAATGAACTTTGCATTAAATTTTAAAATCTTAGATATATAGAAAGAAATTATTGTTTATAAATATCTTACTACAAGATGATTTAATTTTTTTTTAGATTTAACCGCGAATATCGTCAAGATTTAAATTTAAATGCCAATTATTAAAAATATATACTTATACAAAAAAACACACATCATAGTATAATTAATATATTTCGATCAGAATCTAAAATAATAATTTAAATTTTAAAGTGAATAAAATATCAATAGCAAACGCTATACACGCATTATTATACATATATTATGTATGTGTACTATACAAAATGTAGTAAATGATATACGTTTATAATGTTTATATAAGCCTGATATTTTTTTTCTTTTAGATTATAACCATATGTGAATGTTACATCATTATGTGACATTTTTTTTTATTATATAGTCGCTGATTGCCATACATTATTCTTCAAATGTATGTCCCTCAATAATCTTCTCAACTTGTACGAAGTCTCTTCCGATTCGCAGCCTATAATATATTATCATCGTATTACCTAATTTCACTTCAGGTCGTGTTTTCAACCATCTAATTTTATCAACAAGGTCAGTCTTTAACTTAGCTTAAAACGTATAGCACTGCAGTATATCACTTTGTAAAATCGTTAATTTGTAATTTTCATAAAGACTAATTCAGCTTTTCATAAAGCTGCTTAGCTTCAAAAACCATAGTGTCGTAACTGCAAAGCAAAGCCGAAAATAAACCAAAAGATTATCATAACAGCATCATAATAAATTATAGTTAAGGTTAGTTTTCGATGCATTATACATAATACATTAATAAGATTATACTTATAATACTAAACCCTTGTAAGTCCCATCAGTTTTTTTTTCAAAACGTACCTAAGGCTTATAAATGTAAAAACACTTTAAAAGTAATTAATTAAAAACAAAAACAAACTTTAACATGGATAATATTATTATAATCTCATAAAGCTCTCCGTTTTAAAATTTGAAAAATCAGAAATACCTAAATTGTTGCAATTAGGCGTCTGACGTAAAATACCGAAAAACGTATTATAGCCACAAATTGATTATAATTTATAAACATTAAATTATTATAAATTATAATAGATGTTTGACGAACGTTTGGGAATATCCCACCCCGGGCAATAAATACCCATTGCCGATGTGAGTTAATGTGAGTGTGTGCGTGCGAGCGCGCGCGCGCGTGTGTGTGTATAAATAAAATAATTTTAAAAAAAACCAATATTGTCTGTCGAGTAAAAAGTTTCGAGAATTTTTCATAAAATATTCGCTTTGGGTTGTAAAAATAAAACACGCAGTGGGTTTTTTTGGGAAGTAGGTACTTAATTTGTATTATCGTTGGGTTTCCAATCACGTACGCATTTCGAATATAGGTACCTTTACACAAGTGAGTTTTCGACAGTGACGGATAGGATTTCAGTAGGAATTATAATACACTGATCGAAATGCCGCTGTTCGTCATAACGCGAATAATATTATTATGTATTCACACACACACACACACACACATACACACTCAATACAAGTGTATTCGCTTTGTTTATAGGGAATTTAATTATGACGATCACATTATAATACCTTCTTTGTGACGAGTCCCTTTCGCTTTCACGACCTTCTATAATATTCCAACACAACAATATACATGACATAATAATATAATGTACATATTATAACAAACCACCTGCACCGTCGCATCGGTCCGACATCGACAACGGCGATGACGATGCGGCGGGGTGCGGCAACCGTTGTGCCGACGTATAGCGAACGAGCAAAAATAATTCTGTGGGGTGTGTTCTGTCCCGACAGGGTGGTTGGTGGCGGGGTTGTCGATGGTGAGGTAGTTGAGACGGGGTGGTGGGTCCGGGATTTTTGGGGCGGCCCGGACGCCGCCATCTGTCTGTACTGCTAAGCTCGACAAGCGCACGCGCACACACACACACCCGTAGTGTCATAATACTTATACGTTGTATTATACCATGGACGACCCGTGCGGATTTATAATGCGCGTAATATAACCTCTTATATCCTGCAGACAGTATTTCGGCAGTTGAAGATGTTTTTGAAATATTTTAGGAATAATTTTAATACAGAACCGTCATTGGATCGATTTTAAAATCATCTGAAAAATCGTATAGAAACATTATTATTTCGAAACGCTATCCGTCATCAAAGTTTATAAGTTTTAAAAGCGGTAAACAATGTTATACCGTGTGACATGTGCATAGACTGTGGTCGAGTACTCGAATGTAGCTTATATAATATATATATATATATATATATATATAATACTACACTATAGTATACACAACAGGCTGCACGATTGTCCGTGGAAGATACATAATATTTTCTTCTCCTCTCTCTTGCATAGATTTCAGGACTTGGGTTCAGTGGGTTCACCGTTGATAGAAATTAGGACTTGTAAAACCATCAGCAGCTTATAACGACACGATTACACGACTATAACGATTCAATATAAGTGTGCTATTTAAGAAACACAAAATCAACGGTTTTAGTTATATTGTTTTTTACAGTTTACCAAAATATATTTAACATTTATGGTAAAAAATAATAATCGTGGATTTCTGAGTAAAGACCTGTAGACTATAGTAAACGTTTTCAGAAATATTATTTTAAAAATATTAATAATTATAGTAAAAACGTTAAGTGTATATTGAGATTCGACGATGACAAACCCATGGTATTAGATATTATACAGTTTCGAGGAGTTTCTTATCGTATATAAAAGGCTGTAATTTCGTAGAATATCGTAAATTACAATATTAAAACAAACATTCAGTATTTCATCAAATTTAATTAATTAGGTAACGAAAAATGAAAGTATATTATTGTTGATATCAAAAATAAATATTTAGCCATTACACATTGATAAGATTATTAATTATTAAGAGGATAAATATTATTTGTGACTCTTGAGTCATGAATATTAAGTTGGTAGGTATTAACACTGTCATGACTTACTTGATGAGTAAAAACTATTTAGTTCCTATCTATGATATTAATGTATTAAATGATTATAAAGTATTAGTGTGTTCTTATAAGTAACGACTAATAGATTATTGTATAATAGTTATATTTACCCAGTGGCCAATTTTCAGTTGTTTAAAATAAGTTTTGAAAACATTTTAAGAGGACGCCATACCAGCTGTGTTGTCTCTGTCCTATACACGCGTAATATAGTTAAAAACTGTTTTGCGTGGGACAACTTTACTTCCTCGATATTTATATCAAAATTACCAGAAATTTTAAATCCCGTTGGGAAGAACTTTACCTGTGTCGTAGCATTTTAATTTTTTTGGTAACATGAATAAAATTAAAGTTATCGGTTTGAGAACTTTAGGGTTTTTTCATTTAATTATTAAAAATTATTGGTTACCACTATCAAAAAAATTAAAACGCTTCGACACAGGTAAAGTTCTTCTCAACGGGATTTACAATTTTGGTAATTTTGATATAAATATCGAGAGAGTAAAGTTGTCCCGCGCAAAACATTTTTTAACTATGTTACGCGTGTTTAAGACAGAGACAACACGTGTAGGTATGGCGTCCTCTTAACTTGACCTAGTAGCTTGTACCAAGTAGTATGAAACTTTCGAGTATATAATATACCTATATACCTATATAGGTACACACACATTTTGATTTTATGTGAATGTTAATATGATATTCAAATAAAATAAGTATATGTATGCCACGAAATCGAGTAAATTGTTATTGTATGTTTTACACAAAATCCGTGTAATGGATACCTAGTAATATTCGACGACGAGATATTCATGATCCAGATCCAATAATAGAGCTTCAAACAGCCGATGAAGAGTATTATATCGTTATTTAGTTTCGAAAACCATCCAAGTCTCAACTGATTTCGTCATTTCTGGAAGAGTAAACATTACAAGTAATCATAAGTTAAAATTGTATGCGCAAAAAAAACATGCAGTAACGAATAGTAGAGCTCAAAGATATAATATATATACACACGTCAAATAATATTATATGCATTATTCATAAACACCGAACTAGATTTTTCTTTTTTCTTTTTTACCGTAATGTATATCATCGTGAGTATTTCGTCTGTTTGTATATTATAAATTACAAAAATATAACCGAAGACATGATACATGCAGTCAGCCTCCGTATTACTCTCGCACCGATGATGTACAAACATAAAATATTATCTTGCCGCTCCACCAGATGTTTGATGTTTGCAGTGAATAATGTTTATAACATATAATATTATATTTTGCACCTAGTTCGGGGAAATGACGAAACCTGCAAGGTCCTGCGGTCAATATAAAATAAATATTTATAACAGTATTGTGGATACAAGAGAGAATTTTTGTAAAAA
Organism: Aphis craccivora; assembly: GCA_009835225.1. Taxonomy (NCBI): domain Eukaryota; kingdom Metazoa; phylum Arthropoda; class Insecta; order Hemiptera; family Aphididae; genus Aphis; species Aphis craccivora. The sequence continues at coordinate 20,874 of VUJU01003127.1, read as the reverse complement.
ATAAAAATGTATATTTTATGCTTGTACCCATGCTACAGAGCGCGTATAAATATATAATAACAAGTAATAAATATCCTAGGTTAGGTTATCCTATATGTATGTGTTGCGGATCCACAAAATTCATTTTCGAAAATAAGCCATTTTGTAATTTGTATCATGACAATGACAAACACACCACAGATTTTTCTACTGCCTAAGCACGTTTGACGTTTTCTTTTTGCGATTTATTGGTAGACAATGTGTACTAATACACACATATATATATATATATTAATTTGCATTTCCTTCGTATATTTACGGAGATTTGTGTTGTGCAGTTTGAATATCTATACTAATGTTCTATTGAATTATATAATATACTATATACTATGTAACTGAAAAAACGGGTTTAAAACATCAATTGATTTATCTGCACACATTGTAGACAGTTTTTAATAATGCATGTTGTACAATAATGTGTGCTTTTTTATTATTAATTAACATACTTAGGAGCAATTAAAAAGTTTTCATTACCTTTTTATAAAATGCATGAACCGTGAATTTTAAAAAATGGCTTTCGCTATTTTATTGTTTTACGAAAAATAATTATTTAAATGTAGTTATGACTACAAATGTAAGTATGGTTTAATTTTTTTTATTAAATACGTCTTATTAGATGTACCTACTACCTATACTGTTGGTGGTGCCACGGGGCGCAGATTGTTATCACTTGTTACGTCTTAAAACTATCTTTATAATAATTTAAAAATTATAATTAACAATCATATTTGTTATTTATAATTTTTGAATAATTTGAAACATAGGTTTTGAATTTCCTGAAACATATTTGCATAATACAATTTACTTATACATATACAGTCGTGTGAATAATTATATATACATTGGTCGGTAGATACATGAGTCATTTCCCGAGTTCAAACTTAATAAAACTTAAAAACAAAGCACCAATAACCCATTTTAATAATTTAAAGTAAAAAATATTTTAATAAACGATTTTATTTAATTCGTCGAGTTTAACAGAAATAGGTGATTTATGAATACATATTTACAGTTGGTTAACATTTCTAATTATAAAATTAAAACCTTTACGTAATATAAAATTTAAATACAATAAAAATGTTCAAGAATATCAAATACACGTTTTGGATTTAAAATACATGAAAAACCATAATTACCTGTGAGTAATTCATATCAGTGTTATGCTCACCTTGACTTCACGATCATCATTCTACACGCAAATCCATTACGAGCATTAATTGTATGTACAATTTAAGCATTTCAATATTTTCTATCTTTATTATTATTGAAATCTGCAATTTTAAATGCATGTACGGATGTACGTTCTACAACGTGTATAACTATAATAAATGTATAGTAAATTATTATAAGGGGTGTTCCCATAGGATATATACTACATATTATACGCCGTATACTTTCAACATTTTTTTTCAATAATATGGGTATACCGAGTATGCTCTCAAGTCTCAATCGATTTGTGATTTTAACTTTCAAGATATTTTTACAAAATGTCAAAATTATAATTATACTGTATATATACTCAAATCATATACAAAGGAAAAAACAAAATTAAGTAATTTTACCATATTTACGTCAATTATGTATGACTGAAAGAGTCAAACTCTGATACTCTTTACTTTTTAATATTTATAAAGATTGACGAAGTATAATATAAGAATATGTGAAAGAATATGATGTAAAAAAATCTGTTTAAAATTTGGTCCATATTGTTGAAACGCTCTTCACCACCTTTACTCTTATAACTCATAAGAAAAATATTTTTATTGTATTAAATGTTTATACTTTGGTATTTGATGATTTAGTATACTCTCAAAAAAAATATTAGGAACACCTCAGAATTTATTGTTAAAATAAAATAACGATCGTGCATGTTTATATTATAAAATTTAGGAGCGTACTATAATAGCATTGGTACTAAGATACCTACCATAATTATTAGGTACAATTAATAATATGCGTATTCGGCTTGTGTACATAACATTTATTATATGTTTCCGTATTAGAATTGAAATTCACATCGAATTTATTATACCTAAGGTTATATTTAGGTATATAGGTGAGAAATCATATTTAAAATATGTAGAAAATGTGTACGTCGTGTTTAGTGTATTAATGATGTTATTATATACGTTATATAAAATTATGGACAATATCAAACAAATTTAAAATTTATAAAAAAAATACCGAGCATAATATTATAATTTATAACATAATTATAACTACAGCCAAGGGACAGTTTTGATTGTTTTTAAATTGTATTCGATTTTTTTATATTTGTTTTACATGTATAGGTAATAAACTATTAAATCTAACAAATTATATTGTATCTTGTATCATTTAAGTTATTATCATAAAAGTGTAAAACATATAAGTATAATATAATATAGTAGATTTACATATTATTATAATGTATTAAATGTATATAAATGTATATAATGTAATGCAAAGCTGCTTAATGTTTTTTAAGTATAAATTAATACTTTTTAAGTTGCAATATTGTATACTAGCATAATAAACTAAATACACACTTTGGTATTTCCAAATCATAATTTCCTAGTTTAATGTAACAAAATATGTTGAAATGTAATACAAAAACACTTTATAATAATATCTATGACGTAATCTAATATTAAAGAGTAAGTACCGATCAGCTTATTAGTTATTATTGTAAAGCTACAACTAATACCTGTACCGCCGGTTACAGTACCAGTAAATAATTGTTTGTAGTGTACCTGTAAATTATTTAAATTAGTTGAATAATAGTAATAATATTATAGTGTTCTGTAGACTGTAAATAATAATAATATAATAACCACTATTATTATTATAACATAAATGTGATTCAAGATATCAAATATATTATATTATTAGTTATATAGAAGGGTTTTACAAAATATATAGTCTATATAATGCTATTTTGTTTGTAAAGTACACATATTCTTATACAGTGGCACAACATATGCACAGTATACTGTATTATGATATTATACTTACATTTGTTGTAACTTATGACTTGTGAGGTTATTGATGTCGTCGAAAATATTGAAGAACAGTCGGTATTGTCTGCGTATAGCGAGTTAGGACACCGGTCGTTAACGACAAATCGGGTAAAATGGCATTAATTTCAAGGTCCCAGAAATATTCTCTAATTATATTAATATATTAATTGTATGCACAAAACGACTGATTTAAGTATAACAATATATTAACGTCCATAATAACGGTTATATAATGAATAGGACAAATGACATAACAAATTGGAACAAAAATATATATTTGAACTAGAGATTTCTATTTCACGTATTCAGGTGAAATTAACACTCAAATTTATAAAACCATGTATTTGAAAAATCAGTGACCGCACTGACACTGATTACTGATAATCACGTATTTTAATTTTTTGATATTTAGGTACTTACTTTCATAATATCAGTTAACATTTTAATAAAATAATCAACGGTTTTACATCCTATTTTTACCTTCAACTTACACAAAACATTTTCCGCCTTATAAATTGGTCGATAATGTCCACACGAAAGATAACATTGCCAAACATTTTTGTTTTTAAATTATAATAAATTATACAAAATTCATATTATATTTTAGTACAAAATATTTAGTATTAATAAAAATCCGTGAATATACATGAATATCCTATGCGAATAAAACTGAAACATGTAAACAGTGTTGTATTGCGATAGTCATACTTTGTAGGTAAATATAAATTTTTCACTCATGAGTACAGTGTGTCAGTGTACATGTAGGTACTTCGTGTTTACGTACGCATTAATTCAAGTTTTTAGTCGAGACCTATAATTTGAGCAGCATAAGCTTATTATGATTGCTATCGCATGTATTCGACTAAAACTCTAATATTAACAGAGTATAGTTACCTACTTATATGTTATATGAGTCTTGAGATTAGTTTTAGCATCATGAAAATATTATATGGGATAAAATTACAAACAGTTGTAATGATATTTTAGTACTTTCGGTGTTTGGCATGGTTAAAATGTATATTATTAATTATAAATTCAATCAGTTAAGAACCACTGATTTTTATAAATAATTTTAGATTCTGTTTCGAGTGATGAAAGTATAGATTTTATAGTTTTTTTATTTTTAAAGTGAGTGTGTCTTTTTTTTTTCCTAACTATGTACTACACGATACATTCGACGAAAACAAACTATTATTGCGTTAACGAATTACAGTATAATATTTTTGATAACAACAGCTCCAATTATCCATTAAAAAACTGTAGTTGTGTGGTTGGTTATAATAAAGTATTTATTATACCTAAACACGGGCTCGTTGTTTTGTTTGTGGCCATCCGCTTTTCAAAAAATAAAAAAAAAATTCCTTTTACCACCACTATAATAATTTAATATATTACCTCAACAAAATTTAGTTTTTAGATTATGGTAACCCCTTCTTATAAGAATTAAAATTTTAGAGTATAGACTACGTAGATAATATTATTATTTTCTCAATCATGTTTTTCTATATTAATAGAAAGAAGAGGAGTAAGATTGCATCCGCAATATCTATACGTGTGACAGTTATTGACAATTAAGACAATGCATATTCGTGGTTTTATCTTTTATAGATTTTAGAATTTTGCATTTTAGTTTATATCAAAGTTCACGAGAAGCATTCATCTTATAACCGATCGGTTAAGTTAGGTTTTCAAATTCACAGCGTACAACTATAAAAATATTAAGGTACCTACTAGAGGTAGGTAACTATAATTTATAACATAATATTAATATATTTAATTATCGAATATAATTGTATTAGTTTTTAGTTTTTTATAATAACATTATACAATATTTAATCTATGCAATAAAAATGTATTGGATTTGAAACTATCACTTGATTATTATTAATTTCTTTTTAACTAATAATCAATTGCGTAGGTACATCGTACATACATATTTTCGTTTAATTTAAATTTATTTTAAAAATTATTGAAAATTTTAAATAACTCTATAGTACACTGTACACATATATTTTTTGATACAGTAAATGATTAACAAAATCTAAAAACTGAAATTTGTTATGGTGGTAAATGTAAATATAATGTGTTATTTAGTTGGCGGTAAACAGTGACAATTGTATACACCTATAAGGCTATAACAATATAACATTATAATATTACACTGAAAATGACTTGGTCAAAAACAATTAATACGACGACGATAATAGGATATTAAATAATACCACAATAGCCTTGAAAAAATACTAAGGCTATTGACACTTTTATAACTATACATAAATATAAAAATTATTGTGTTATACTTTATTATTGATATTGCCACTATAATAATATACAGATAGATTTTTATACGATGTCATAAATGCAGCTCTGTCATGTCGCCTCAAAATGATTATCGTCCATTGATGTTATAATATTATATCGGAGATGACGGTTGATGGATAATAAGTATTATTAATAGGTAGATACCATAATATTGTTTTTTAACAATCACCGATTTAGCAGTCATCCGTGAAAACGAGTAATCATTATTCATTATCAAGACGTAAACCGTGCAAAAACGAAAAAAACTGTTACACCAATATCGCCGGGTTTTCTGCAACACGATCGTAATGACTTAAATATTAAATTGAGTAAAAAATAAATAAATATTTTTCTTTATTTCCATCCACGAAAAGTAAACTAAGCAATTAAATAAGTTATTTCTTATTTGACACGGACATAATGTATTGTACATTTAAAGTTTCTACTTTTTAATTCAAAATATTTAAATGAATGTCTTTAAAAATTAATTATATTGGTTTAGATAAGTGTTTTAATTTTTTAAAAAAAAGCTAAAATAAGAACTGATAAATCGAAAATGTTAAAAAATTCAAAATCGAATTTATTATTGGTAGGTACCTAATTCAAATTGCGTTACGGACGCCATATTATATATCTATCGGTGATGGCCAGTATCCATTCTAAAAATAATGGATTATTTTATTATTTTAAATATAATGAATAAAATAAAATTATCCTACTAATCCAGAGCTCTAAGCCTTCACGCTTAAACATAAATCAACAATAATGTTGTTAAAACACGTGAAATCAATTAAATAATTTATTTCGGCACTCCACTAAAGTCTAAAGTATTCAATTATGTTTATAGAGTTTAATATTACAGGATATAGAATAAACATTATATTTGTATTTTGTATTTAGTTACCATATTGTTCCATCCGAATATAATCCTGAGGAACAGTGCAATCCATTTACTGACAACGGTGTACCGTCCATTGCGAAATTTGAATAATATATTATATATAGAATATACTGTTGTTGAATGGGATGATGCACGAATAGGTACAGTATTACTAAAGTCAATACTTCGCAGGACTATGTCATATTTGTCATATTATACGTCATAATGTATATCTACATTCTACATTCTACATATTATGTTTGTATAATACAATACCAGATTATAATACCCATCAATAATCATCAATATTGTTATAATATTATGAACTTGCCGTTAAGTTGCACATAATATTATATCATACACTCACCAAATGGGGGTTACTCTAGGTACAAAAAAACGTTTGCGGGAGCGTTATCTGTCAGCGTATACACAGTATATCATTTTATTACCATATATTTTTTTTTATCACAATTAGTAATTTAAATTTTATTTTACCATTAGCAATAATGCGTTAAGTTGAATTAATTTGTTTACAGAATCGCAGCATTTATTATATTAGTATTAGCCTCGCGACCTCGCGTGTTCCGGGCTTAAGATCGTTTCAAATGATAAATATTTCTCTGTGTCTATTTATCACTTTTCAAATCACAAATTCATAACCATGTTTTAAGACAAAAAATAATTTGAGAATATTATGCGACGAAATAAATAAATAAATAACCTGAATGGGGAAACCACTGATAATTTACACCAATCAAACGTAATAATAAAATGTATGCTATAGATTATTAATAATTATTTATTGTCTGTGACGTTTTATATAAAAAGATTATATTATTATTATTATGATTGCAGTTTGAATTTAAAACTTCAACAATTGGGTGAAAAAATAAGTATTTTTTGGACGTGTGTATAGTTGATTTCATACTCTACATAATTTAAGATATTATTCAAAAATCCTCTATTTAATTTGTTCAACATATATTTTAAGTTTTATGTTAATTTTCAAAATAATTTAATAATAAATATTAAATTAATAATTTTTGTTATTTTTGGTTAATTTTGTTATTTTTGTTATGCTCTCAAATTCAAAAATGAGCCAGCCTGTGTTGCGCGTCAGGGAAGGTGCAAATACCTGAAATAGTGAAATAGAAATACCACCTGAACCATTGAACGGTTTAATTATCGGCACTGATCCAGATTCTAACGTGTTCCTGAAGTCAATTAGAACATTTAATTCATGTTTTCAAATGACATCGTTCGGAGCAACAGAAATAGTTTTTTGCTGACCCGGCAAACGTTGTTTTGCCATATAAGTTATTTCTTGGGAATATTTTCTAGTGACAGTGCGGGCATTCCTTGTCCATAGCACCTGCAATTACTACTTTTGAATGAGCATAATATTCAATATCGGGCTCATACTGGAATGCTAGACGCAGGAATGAATCAGATATAAATGCTCTATGTACCTGTTGGCGTTGTTGGTCATTTGTTCTGCGTCTGTTGACTGAGAAACGGCGTGATTGTCGTTGTTCTAATTTTATTATTTCATTGTGTTCAGCTCGTGTATCTTCTGATTGTTCTTGACGTAATTGCGCCATACTTATACGCGCATCATTATTTTGTTGCTGGATTTGTTCTTCCTATAACCTATTATTATTAATACTTACTTTATAATATCTAAGTACTTATTAGTTATTAATAAAAATAAGTATTGACGATAGTACCAAACGGCTCACACATAAATTATAGTATAAACTTATAACAGTATTATAATACGTGCTTATTAATTATAGGTACTTGAGAATTATAGTATAGGTATACCTTTAAATTATAAAGGTACATTATATATAGTCACATAAAAACAATAATTTATTTAGAGTCGGTATATATATATATGAATTAAAAACAAGTAATGTCAGGTCTCAGGTACGTTGACTATTCAAATTCAACGTGTGTTCAAATTTACATTTCACTTAAATAAAAATAATTTAAAAACAAGTAACCAACATGTCAATAGAATATTTATATTAATGACAATGTTTAGTGCTTACTTATATAGACAATTAGACATGTTATATGTATACATAAAATAAAAAGGTTAAAATTGACTCTGGTATACCTAGTAGAACTTTACCTAACCTTAGTATAAACCGAAAGTCATGACCACAATGGATTGACACCAATTAAAAGGCGTGGAATGACTTCTATATCTATAAATACAAAGTTACTTATTATAACTTATTAAGTTAAGATTTTTTTTCAACGTTTGCTATCGATATGTAATAAAAAAAAAATTAACACACTTAACTTTAAAAAATTATATTATTGGCAGGTATTTCTACTTTTTTTAAATTGTTCGAACCATTGCTGAAATTACGAAGTTGTATAAATAGGTATTATTAACTAATATTACTAACAATATTGATATTCACAGTAAAATAATTTGCATTTTTCTAACGAATAAATTACTCGATTCTATACCACGTATGCTTATATTTTTTAAAACAATATTAATAAATTAATAATTATATAATGCTTGTCTTTATATCATGACATATTATTATTATAATAATAATTAAACTTAGTAAACTCGTTGGAAACAAACTATTTTTTCACGTTGACTGTTGTGGTGGAGATTTCGAATTAGTTAATTTTAATTTGTTATGACTTCATATTATTGTAGTATTGACAAATTGTTATGGTACCTATTGTAGTTTTTTGGTTTGTCTGACTTGTATGTATATCCATCATAGAAAAAAAGAAAAACTAATTTTCCTTTTAAAAGTTAAGACATATTATGTATTGATTATACTATATATAATGTATTCATAAATTTGAAAGTTGTTTTTAGTTTTACAATGTATATGTATATTATATTATATGCTATATATTATAACTGCAAATTATATGAATAAAAATAATATTATTTTATTTATCTTAATTAAAAAATACATCATCACATATAACATAATGCTGTAGTCAAACCATGATACATGTTTACGATTTACCAATATATTATATTGCCCTTGATCGACTCGACTTCGAACAGAACATTTTGGTTGAAAAAATGTACCTACCTACTAAAAAATAATTTAACATATCTCAAACAACCAGTAAGTTATAAATATTACGATACACTACACCGGGTAACCGCTACTCTGATACCTAGCAGGAAACTTGGCCAAAATGTTTATTAATGTTTATTATTTTGAAAATCAATTATTAATATTTTTTTTATTTCACTGTATTTTTTTTAGACGTGTGCGTGTCACACGTGACACTGTGAAAAACCATTGTACCTCAGGGCTAAGGTGAATAGTGTAAATAAATAATAATAAAAAAACAGGATTCAGTTGTGAACTATGGTATATTTAAATTTAAGCTTCCGGTCAGTGTTATTGTTAACATTTGGTTTGCATTTGTTGACTTTATTGAGTGACCGTTCACAAAATGTTATTTATTCCAAAAATAAATGTTTGTGGTTAAAAATAGTATATATACCGGACGAGTTTAAAAATATTTCATTATGTTTAATATACATTGTATTATATACTTGAATAAATTATGTTAAAACACGATACCGACCAAATGCCCAAATATTAAATTGAATACATTAAATATGTTTATTTACTTTGGTTTTCATCACGTTTCAGGCTTTGTGTTATTTATGTTTAATCAATTCCATTTGTTTGAAACCTTGGTGAAAATGTATATTTTGTCGTTTTCACTTCGTCGTCTATGTATAACTGAGTACTATTAATTACCTCTACACAGTGTACATCTAATACTAAAAATATGTCTAATTAGGTACCTTACATTTTAATCGTCACGTTAATAAAATTAAAAAAGTTATGTTTATGAGGGACTCTTGTAAATTTACAGAGTAAAATTTTACTGGTAAGGTAAATGTATAAAAAAATGTTGCACTATTTGGGATTTTTATAAAACTAAAATAATGACCGATAAGTTATTAAATATTATAATTAATGATTAAAGAATATATATTTTTTTAACTTTATCGTAAAAAAAGGATCAAAGATTATTGTTTTGTTTTATATTTTTCTTACTGTCTAACATCTGTCTTACTGTCTTACTATGCTGTCTTCATATAATATTGTAACAATAATTGTCACACAATTTAATTTATATAAATACTTATAACTTATAAATATTTACATATAATATATATGTAAATGTAATACCTCTTATATAACTGAATACCATCTAACAAAAAACACATTTTCTCAAAATCCATCACGTTATAGAGTTGAGCTGCATGTCGCTAAAAGTTGAATTCAAAGTTTGTTATACACCTATTTCAATAAGAAAAAACCTTTCAGCTATATTCAAAAATAATTAAATAAAAACACCGTACTTACTCGTATCCGTATGGTATTACATAAGATTGAATACGTACACGTACTATCTACATCATCGTCGACATTTTATCCATTACTTTGCAAAAGTATAAAATGTGCTGCCGTAATAATGTATTGGTGGTTTAAGATTTTGTTATTTATTAGACGGGATTACAGGAACCTTCGAAGTTTCCTCAAAACCGTGTTAAACTGAACACTAAATAACATTAAAAAGGAAATACAAAGAAAATAAATGATGGAAAAGCGACATGTACGATTTTTACAATTTATAAAAATAAAATAAAAGATACTATATACCATTGCAATACCTACTAATAGATATTATACTTACCAAAGTAGTTATATGTTATGGTTGTCAGTTCTTTAAAAAGATAATGATTAAATATTATCATGTATAATATGATTATATTACGAGAAAGTAAACCTTGAAATATTGTCGGATGGTTTTTATTTTTATATTTTGGTTATATTATATATTTATATATATTATATTGTTAGAATTCAGGTTTTTTTATTTAATAATATAAAAACAAAAACATGTTTATTCGCAAAAAAATTCACACTATTGAAATTGTCATAAATTGTCACTTGCTCCAAAGTTTAAAATAAAAAAAAATTAGTAATACAATAATAGCGTAAGTCTTAATAGTAGGTTAATTAATTTTAATCTTAAAAATAATATAAAAATGTATACGTTGTGTATTAGCTAAAACGGCGGCAATACAACGGATCCTAAGAAGAAGAAACATTAATAATACATTATAGCAAAACCAATATTTTTTAAATTTATTTCACTGGAATAGTGGAAATGTGGAATGTGTTAAAACAATGAAATTGATAAAATATTAAAATAAGTCTTTAGTTATGAGTTTTGACTTATGAGTAATATGTTTTCTACTTGGTTCTCCGTATCACATTAATTGTTTGAAAACTGAAATCATCGTTCAATATTTTCTTTATTTGTATTCTAAATATTATACATTTCATCATTTTAAATTTACGGAAGTTGTGAATTTCTAATAATCTCAGTTGTATGTTAAAAGATCGATTTTTTATCAATGTGGAAAATTATATTATTATTTAATCAATTATCATAATTTATTAAAATTACCTAGTTACTTTGTAATAATGAGTAGTAAATGGCCATTAGAGACAATAATGATTTAAGTGAACAAATCATAATAATATTGTATGAGTGTAGATTAAGGGAGGAGGGGCTACGAGTTACGGGTTATACGACTTGAAATTTTTAGAGGCCTCTAATTTTGCACTAAGTATATATTATTTATAATATTGTAATTATTACTTATATATTGTGCGTAAAAGAAAATACCTTATTTTTTTAATACTATCTTTTTTTTATGAATTCAAATATTAATTTGAAAAGAAAATGCTTATTTCTAAAAATAAAATACATTTGGTAGGTACTTATAAATTTTTTTCTTGGGGGTTTTATATTATCAACAAGTATAAAGCATACTATTTTTCAATCAATAAATTTAGACGATATGATACAAAAGCTTGGAAAAATTTATTTAAATTGAATAAGTGCTTGTATGATTAATATTTATATATTTTTAATGTATTATGAAAATAAAAGTATGATTATAGACAATTATTTGGCTCCGATACCTCAACAATTATAAACTGGTCTTATGAGTTTGTATGTTGACTGCAGTAGTATTGTTACCTATTTTATATTTACCTGGGTACCACACACACACATATAATATAAATATTATTCGACGATTTCCTGATTTTTTTTTTTACTCTATAAACAACAAAACCTGTACCCGGAACACGGCCGTCTACTAGGTAGTACATAATACACATACAATATCAACATTACATTATATATAACGAGCCTCTATCGGTTACCTCTTCTCTTACACATATCATATACACGTATAATAGGTAGCATGTACGCAATTGTTAGTATTAAAAGACGTATTGTATACATATTTGTATTATATTAAAAAATAAACAGCGCATATTATACACGGGCACATAAAAAATTATGCGCGAGACTAACCGGCTGACCGAGCTTGGCGAACCAGTTATAAAGCCGCTCTCTTCTTCGCATCCGTCCAAACACAACGCCGTTTTACTTCCGCGCTCATATTAATTCAATTATTTATAAGCGTTTTACACACGATGTAGCCGGTGTATAGAATACTATACAGTCGGTTTGTGACAATATCGCGTGTGGACTCTGTTGTCAATAAATAGAGTGTCATCGTCTTCTATAAAGTCAATAGAAATACATTTCGGCGGTATGTTCTATAATTAGTTGGTATAATTTAGTTGGTACATCTAACTATACTTACACTGGTAGTAATATAATCGTTGCCGGAAATGTTATTTACAAAACAAAAAAAAATCTAAGTACATAAAAATGTTCAAAAAATTCGACATATTGTTGTAATATATTAATGTACATATATTTACCTATGTTCTTATAAAATAAATCATCATTAATTTTTCTTTAAAATAAGTTTGAACAAAAATATTGATATGCACATCTGTTTTAAAATATATACTCTTTAAAAAAATTGGGCGAGTGTAAACCGTCCTGATGTACAGTAGGGTGTGTGAGAGTACTGTGACGGACGTGTTAAGTTAGGTCAATATGTCAATGATCATTTGAATACAAAAAACGATTCTTAGCGGAGACGGTCCAACAAAGTATCTATATATTATACAATATACATGATATTATTTTAAAGTTATGCATATTTTATTTAGGATTTTGTATTGAAAAAATATATTTCTATTTAATTTGATGAAACAATTACTATTGCCCGGTAAAAACAAAAGGTAAGTAATAAATGTTATTGTAATATTCTACTTTTTTTTTTCATTTGAACAAATGACAACGCCATATACATATATTACCTTAAAAAATAAATACCAATGTGCAAAATGCATTTAAATATTATCTCAGATAATAATAGATGGATAAGATAGATTATTATAATATTATGTATTTTTATCACGAGCGAATATAGCTTCATCGTCTACATACGATCATTGCCAAGGACGTTGGGTTTGCAGCGGCGAACTGGTTCGTTTGCGTGTAGGTATATATAATATCGTGATGCTAAAACAGGTCGTACAGAATATTATCATAATATAGTTGATCTTGACCGTGATCTTGGATTTCTGGATACCACAGGTCGCCAGTTATAATTTTACTTTATATTTACAAAATTTACGCCGTGGAACATGTCAATAGATATAAATTTAATAATAACAAGAGTAAGATACTTGACATACAACCAATACGAATATTAAAAACGTAAGTTTATGCTATTGATGTGATCGGACTATAATGCAGTGAATAGGATTGTACAATTTTGTATAAATCTCGCGGTGTTATAATCACAAACATAATATTACGCGCATTATAATTTATAATAGGTACACGGTTTTCCTTTCAGTTCGCGTGCTCGCCGATAATTGTCATGCATACTTAATATAGTACAACGCAGTGTTGAACACACGTCTACATTAATATTATATGATGGTCGATAGATAATAATAATACTTTTTTTTGCAATAACGTGCGAGCGGGAACGAATACATTATTTTGTGCGCAGGATTCGTGCCCCGCCGTATAGTCGAACCAGTCACATTTACCTACTACCTATAGTCCTATAGTAAGACTATAATAATACGATGTATGATAATATGGATACGTATAAAATTGCTTAAAAATCTTCTCGCGTATATCCTCTGACCTCGAATGGTCTTATGGCCCGTATGGGCTCCCTACACAATACTAAATATTCAACAACGATTATTTCAAAAAACGGCGTCAACAATATATATATTTTTAATAACTAATTATTGCATGTGACCCGTAATACGCATACCTATACATTTTATATATGAACTGTATATTATTTGTCATTTTTGCACCAGTTGGTGGATTTGGTTGGTGAACCTACGGTTTGTTTTAGTTATAATAAATAAATTCAAGGTTTCGAATTAATAAATTAACAATAAGAAATAATAATATAAACATAGTATATAGATCTATATTAATAGAAATAAATACAATATTCAGTCTCGAATTCTGTTTCGTAATGTTTTTTTAATGATAATATTTCTGAAATGTATATGCAGTGTATTATGTATGTGCGTTTTTTTTTGTTGCTAGCGTAACAAGTGAAAACATGCTTGGCCGTTGAACTATAATACTTAATAAAATATTTGTTTTGCATTTCATGCAAAATATCAAAATAATGCCACTAATAATCTTGTAAATTATATATTCTTATTACCAGGGCTAGGATCTGTATGCAATAAAAATTTGTAAAATATGTATTTTATTTACCAAAATATGCAAAATTATGCATTTAAATTTTTATAAGATTTTTTTTTTATTATTATTTAGAAACTTGGTCTGAACCATTAGTTTCAACAATTACAATAAACATATGAATATATTATAATAATTAATAAGCTACTAAATTAGAAAAACATTATTTTTTTTTTTTAATTATGAAACCAGCCCGATTAAATAAATTAAGCGTGGATAAAATATTTTTGTAAGATAAACACAAAAATATAGTAACAAAAAAAAATTGTTTATCTTTATATAATATAATTGAGAAATAAAATTTATAATTCACATTCAATAGTGTTACATGCTACGACAACATGTTTTTTTTAAATTGTCGAATATAAATGAATTAAATACAAAATTTACTATAAAACATGCAAACATGCATTTTTCGCATTATTATAATCGAATTATGCGCAATTATATTCATTTCATTCAATATATGCAATAATATAGATTTTATCCAAAATATGCAAAAACATGTAAAATAAAAACACCACCATCTATCTCATGATGAGGTGATTCGTGGACATTACTGCCAAAATCAATAATCAGAAGTTACAAAAAAAACATGCTGTTGCATATAAATCCTAGCCCTGCTTACTACCTAGTATTGCCAGTATAAATTATTAATAAATATAAATAATAATTACGCATAGTAAATCTAAATTTAATCGTATATTATAATGTCGTAGTCAAATATTATATCGGTGATCCATATATATAATATAAGGACAATGCATTTATTATTAAAATGATCAACGTTTTTTGAATAGGTATATTATTTAAATACTCATGTCTCAAAAAGTCAAAATGACTTCAACTAATGAAATATATTTGTTATATAATTTGATTTTTACAAATCGAAATATTCAGGTCAGTCAAAAGAGTAAAAAATGATAAAAAAATAATTTTCCAAAAATGTTGTTTTGTTGTAAAGGCTTAAAATAATAAAAAATTGTTTTTTTTTCTGATTTGTGAAATAATGAGTTTATTTTATTAAATGGATTATCCCGTAGTGCTATTGCTAATAAATTATTGATATTAAACGAACGTCTGATTCAGTGCAGTGTTGTAAATGTAGTGAAAATGAGTATTGAAAAACTATAAAATCATAATTAAATATAGACTAATTGTAATATTATACGGTAATATTATTGTTATGTTTTGGTGAAAGAACGCCTGATTAATATTCCGGATTATTCGGTGCAAAGAACTGCAGCAGCATCTCCGCCGCAGCCGAGTTGCACAGATAAACTATCAGTCCACAACACGCCTATTGATATTATGCACGCGTAACACATATACCTATATCGCCACTTGTATTCAATGCACATTCGTAGATATGCTGTATAGCGGTACAATAATAAATTGAATTGGTGGAAATCGGGACACTGGAGTTATAACGGCACGAAAAGAGATTGATTGTGCGGAGAAAGCATGTCTAAATGTTGCAGTCTATCTGTACCTAAGTATATATTATGCACGTAAACCTATATCATGCATTTATCTAAGTAGTAAGTAGGCTACAACTGCAGTAAGAGTATGAAAATTATAAATACCTACGTACATATATGCTACAGTGCTGCACCTTACCGTGGGCAGAGTCGACTACGAGTCCCTATATTATAATATTATAATGTTTACAAACGTATTACTTTTTACACTTTACACTGTAAGTCTGTAAAGTTAACAGTATTATATAAGTTATAACAAAACTAACGATGCATAATGACGTGTATAATGATGTACGTGGAAATGGTTGACATATTAATAAGTAAACTGGTGTCCTCAAACTTTTTAACAGTCAGTTAAACCTAAGTTTTTACAGTAGTTGGAAAACTACTAAAAGTGCAGTTACAGCTTAACACATATGGCCAGTTGTTAGAATAAAATTTTTATGTAGATAAAGTCGGGAAAAATTATTAGTTAAAAAGTTATTTTTTTTTACTTTTAAACTTTTTTAGTTCGTTAATTTCTTAATTAAAATTTTGGTTTTTAACAGTTTCATACAAAATCTAATACTATATTTATAATAAAAATAAATAATAGTGTTTATACGCATTTATACTTATTATAATATTTTTGTCATATTTCTTGGTATAATAATATTATATATAGGTAGATGGAAACAAATATTCATAATATTACTATTAATGTTACCAAGGTATTAATTGAAAAAATTTAAATTTTTTGTTTAATTAAGTAATATTTTTTGCTTTATTAATTTCAAACTTAGCGAGTTAAATTTATTATTTTTAACTATTAACTTCTAACACAACAATTTTTTACTCATTTAACTTAAACTAATTATATTAATTATATTGTTTCCGTCTTTGCTAATTAATATAATACCGGTTTTAATTCCCACATGCGCTTATAGGATATTAGTTACTCTTTTCTTTATAATATAATATCATAAAATACTAATATAATAAAAATTGTTGTTGATTTAAAAAATTATCCGTTCTTGTTCAAACACCGATACACCTCAT
>VUJU01003126.1:15169-29049 GCA_009835225.1 Aphis craccivora | reverse complement strand
TACAAGGTTTTTCATAAGTTTAGCTTACAATAATTATAAAATACCTTAAATTTTGACGTATTCAGGCCATTAAAACATAAACCACCTTTTTTACCAACCACTGAAAATTATATCCTAGGCTGACAAATCATCTTCGTTCAGAATCGTTTTTCGTATACAATGATAATTATCATTGGATTCAAATTTAATCGTCCTACAATATATAGTGATCCACACAGCACCTAATGTACAGCAGAGCGGTACCCACTTGCCCGCTTTTTAAAATTGAAGCACTTTTACTACTCCAAAACGTAGTGACAGACACAAAAAAAAATAAAAAAAACACATAATTGTAAAATCAATACATTCATCACTTCGTTCAGTATCTAAAAAATATAGAAAAATGGGTACCGCTTTTCTGTAAGTTATAGGTGTTGAATAGACTATTGTAATGGGTGTATTAAATTTTAATTCAATGAAATATTATTTTACACGAAAAATGATGTCCTGAGTGGAGATCGTCAAAGGTTATATCACTATATTTCATGTGCTTTTGGTACAGCTATTAAAATCATTTATTATAGATAAATGGGTCATAATATTATATTATGCAAATAGATAATATCTTAAAATTAATATGCATATTTAGAAAATTTCATTGCATATAGTTAAGTTCATAATAATATACATAAAAGTTTTATGTTTCCGTGTATGTTTTTAAATTATAACAAAATAATTAATATCGTTAATCGTCGTTAAAATATGAAATTATTTTCGAATATGTATATTGTATAAAAATAATTCTTTGTATATTCGTTTTAATTGTTTAAACCCGGTAGAACTACACGAGAGAACATTTTATTAGATTTTCATATCATAGCTTTAAAAGTAAGTAAAGGATTTTTTACATTTTTTTTACTGCAAAATACTTGTAATTTTTTAAATGTTCGTTATTTTGATGAATTTTATAATAATAATAATAATAATAATCATGCCTATGTATTTTTATAATTTCAAATTTGTAATTATATATAAGAACTTACGTGGGATGTCGTATTGAATTTTCAAGAATTTTAAGCCAGTAAATTATTTTTAAATGACATTTATAGAAAAACAGTTAGAAATCAAAATTTTTTCAGTCAAATATATTGAAAACATTATCATGTATAGCAAATGATGTATTATAAACTTTGTTAAAATATCAAGTATCGACAAATACTATAGATTGTTTTTAAATTACAAAAAAATAACAATAAGTAACTGGTTTTCCGTAAAAAACATGTTTTTCTTGATTATTTTGGAAAAAATTGAAAATTTTTAGTTTAATCCTTTCTAAAGTACTAACTTGATCCAATTGTCTATCCAAAACCTCCGCAAAGTTAAAAATTGAAGCATTTAATAAATTATTTATCGTGCACACATTAAAAAAAACCTCATACGCATAATTATTTTAAAACAAAAAAAAATACATTAATCACTCCTATCAGAAACTAAAAGATATTTTTCGTTGACTAAATTATGATAAAATTGAAAGTTGTGAGATTTTTAAAAATATGAAAATTCATCACCTATCAAATATATGCTAGAAACTAGCTTCTATAATGATGAAAAGCACCATTTTAGTGTAATATTAGTTTTTTAAATCATAGAAATGTACTTAGGTATAGCTATACAATCAATAATTGATATCTATATAATCCTACGGTTGAACTTCTAATAGCTAAGAGTACTAAACTAATCACTAAAAAAGTTGGCAAAATCAATTTTGTGCATACCAGTTGCAACAGCTAGATAATTAGGAGATAATTCATCAAAATGAATTTAATCATGTTAAACTCTGTTATTGAATGAAACAAGTAACATTTAAATATTATATGTAAATAATATTATTAAAGCTAAATAAAACCCATCAACAAATTTGAAAAGGAATCAAAATGTTCTGAAAGAAAAAAACCTAGCATACAAAATTATAAGCAACAATTTTCATGTAAATAAAGTCATAATATAGACTTATATATCTATTATCTATATTACAAAACAAAATTACTGTCCAAATTTCAGACTCAAAGCTTCAACGGTTCCGGCTAGATGAAGATGAATTACTCAGGACAAGTCATTTTATACATAATGATAATAATAATAATAATAATAATAATAATAATAATAAACTTCATAATATACAAGATATACAATTACATTAAAATGTATGATAATTACATATAATTTTAGTACTTTATGTGAAAAAACATAAGATTATATGTTTTATTTTGAGATAAATGAAGTAATACAATATACATTCATATTACATAAAAAGAGAGTCAAACGTAAATGATAAAAGCTAAAACACTTCTAAATGTATAAATGTTTTGTTGTTCCAATGCTCAATATTTTAAATACAACTCGACCATGTTACAAAACCATAATTTAAATTCTTAAAACTACTACTATTGCTACTACTAAGACTACAACATGTATTCATGCCCAGAAATTCTACTTAAAAGACAATACACTGTTTAGTATTTATATTAAACTGCATTAAATTTAAATAATTTATTTTAATAAATGTTATCCATTTTTCTTCCTTAAAATAACAATCAATACAACCATTTAAATTTTTAATAGAATAGTTGAGCTATTTGATTTAATATATTAATATTGTAATTTAAATTAAATAATGGTTGACTTAATTTCAAAAGTTTTTAATTTTTTAATTTTTAAATGATAAAAAAAAGATAAACCTATATAATTTTTAAAGAAAATCGGTAAGTATGTAATAAATATTTAGTTGTAACCAAATTAACAGTTTCAAACTTCAATTATTAATAAACTTATGAACTAAAATCACTTTATTTTAATTCTATGATAATATCAACATAGACTTATTTTAATATATAAATTGATAAAAAGTAAAAACACTATAAAATTTAATTATTCATTATTGTTAATGCCTAATTATCAATAATTATATTGTAATTATAATTAATAATGTAGAAATTAACTTACCTTACTGAAATAACCAACAATATGACATCCATCTTCATCCATAGTAGTCATTATGTAAAACAAAAATGGTTCTACATCATAATAAAGCGTTTTATGGTCTAAAAAGAATTTTGCAAGTAAACACAAATTTTGACAAAATATTTTGAATCGTTTTCCATCCACTTCCCAAACAGATATACGATCTTTCCTAAAAATAAATATATATGATACATAAATTTAAAAATGTTATGCAAGTAACTAGAAGAATAAAGAAAATTAAACTTGATAATATTATAAACTAGACAGTTAATCTAATTTTAAATACTTACAAATAAATTAAATTACTTATTAAATAATTTTGTGCTTACCGATAAACTTCATCCCCGGGTGGATGTTTCCAAACACATTTAAGTTTATGTCTAAATAGTACTGTTTTACTTTTAATGTAGTGTAAACAGAATTCACATAAATACAATTTGGGTACTTGTGTATATTCTTCTGGATATGGACTTTGATACCATACTTCCATCTCATATTTCCCCATTTCTAAATACTTGGTGCCTTTAAAATTTGGTAATTGTTTTAAATCTTCTTCCTATAATATACAAAGAAAAATACAATAAAATCTACAATATATATGTATAATTATATTTCCAATATACAATTCTAAGTGAGAATACTTTTTAGATTACCTACTTATATATATTCGCCGCATGTTTAGAGCATAATTAGTTACACATCCAAAACAACTTCCTCCATTGCTCTCCATAATAGATGGAGAACAGGAGTTTAGAAAACCAAGCAGAACACGACTGAGTGTAATGGATGCAAAATTGGCAACTGGTTAGGTTAAGTTAATGAGCGACGAATATACATAAGAATTAAATTTTGAATGAAAAGTTAATACTTAATAAGTTACAATTATTTAAGGTTTAAATAAGAAAAAGTAGTGAACCATTATTTTGTAGGATGATCTGTGCTGTTCTACTAAGCTTATCTAAACTTTAAATATTTTTAAGTTATAACACTTTAACTTATCAGTTTGTCATACAAAATTGTATTTTTATGTGATTTAAAACTTTCAAAGTATAAAATTTAATATGTATGTACAATACAGTAAAAATTTACAAATTTAAAATTAATATTATTATCATTTTACGTTATTATGTAAAGACATTAAATAATTAAAAATATATATATAAGTTGATACTTAACACCTAAACACACTTAAATGGGTCAATTTTTATTAAGAAATAATGTAACATTAAGAATATAAGGAAAAAAATTCGAACACACGCATATATGCTTTAGTTTTGTTTAAAAAATTAGAAAATCAATAACTGGGCACTTTACCCATAGTAAATTTAATATCAAAATGTAATCAAATAACAGTCGAAAAATTGCAAGAGAACAATAAACCAAAAATTTTTAATAAATAGCAAACTAAAAAACAATATTTTGATTAGGTATTAAAAAATAAAATTCCAAACACATTATTACTACATAGATAGGTTTTTCAGTTAAATTAAAAAGAATTTATACTTTGTAATTAAATAAACAACTCAATTTGGTCTAAAATCAAAATTATATCTGATACAAACTAACTATAGCAAAATTCATTCTTCATTTATAGATAATGTTATAACAAATTAAAAAATAAAAAACATAATCTATTATAAAAATATTAAGAAAATCATTATCTGTGTTTACTTGGAAGCATTTTTTTTAATATTTAGATTTTTAAGAAAGTTTATAAGTTCTTTTATTTGATGATATCTCAATTTAAACTGTAAGTTATAATTCTTAAAGGACAGAAAACAATTTTTACTATACTTTGTGCAAGTGTATATAAAGGCTATACATACAAAGTTCATCAACAAAAAAAAACTATCTATCCAATATATATAAACGTAATAGAAATATTGTTTTACTTGCTTCTCATAGGTTAATTTACATCAAACTAAAATATTAAATTATAATCATAAAAAATATACTTATAAACTGATTTAATCTTTTATAAAGACAATGTCAAAGTAATCAATACAATTTTGTTCACGAAAAACTTTAATATTTAAAAGTAATCTTATGATTCAGACTTTTTTATTTTATTAATAAACATTATCTTTTTTAATTAATATAAAAAAGAAGTTAAACATCTTTAAAATTAGTTATTTGTATTGATACTAAACAAGGCACTAACAATTTTCTCACTGGCCACCGCTTGTGCTTCTTGAAATAACTTAAGATCATAAGATGGTATATTAGAGCAGTTGAGTATATCAGGCTCTAAATCTTTACCAGCATATTGATCACTTTGCGAAGTATCACTACTAGTTTCATTTTTTTTTTTATTCTCTATTTCACTTCTCATTTCCTTCACTTTATCTCGATACATCTTTTGTTCAGTTGAACTGGATTTTAATGTACCTTTCAAACGTTCTTCATTTTTCTTAAGTCGTTCAGATAAATTATCCTATTAACAAATATATATACATATAAATAGATGAGGTTAATAATAATTAAAAACTACATAATACATAATCACTTATATTACTTGGCATTGTTTAATAGTTAATCTGTGATACATAGGGCAAGCTTCTGAAGTGAAATGACGCTCATATAAGCCATTTAAATGACCTAATGAATCACAGCCATTAACTGGACAAAGTCTTTCTTCCAATTCGACAAGCCCTCCAGTATTCAATCTCTTATCAACACAATTTAATGGCTTACGAGTTTTGTCACGAGCTTTTTTAGTAGGTGATTTGCAACTGGTACTTGTTGATTTACTTCCTAAAATAATTAATTATATTATTTTATGTATTCACTAATAAATAAATAAATATATGTATACCAGTATCTGAATCAGAATCTGTTGCAGTTGTAGTTCTATGGCTAGCAGCCAATATACGACTAACTCTAGTAGAACCTCTAGTTGTAACAAGTTTTTGATCTTGACCAGTTTTTGAATTGGAATTAGTATTTGAACCATTTTTAGTTGGTTCTGGAACTGGATATTTTCTAGGCCGTCCACGTCCTCTAGATACTTTACCACTAGACGAAGATTCATTAGCACTTGTAACTTTTGTTGCAGGCTGTGGGGTTTTATTTAAAAGTTTTTTTTTGTGCTGTTCTTGAGCTGTTTTTTTAAGCTTTTTATCTAATGATGAATCTGTATCTGACGATTCTAAAATAAAAAATAAATATTAATGGTTTTAATTGTAAGTAACTTACAATTACCTTTAGAATGATGGATAAAAATGTTAGAATTAGTACTAGTAATAATATTCGCATAAAAATAAATCAAAATCTATCTAGATAAGGGGGTTTAGTTACTATAGCCTATAATGATGAGTGTTTAGACACAATATAATTGCCATCTTCATTGGCTTACTAGTATACATTATCACTAACCAATATGCATACGCTCACACATACAATTTATATATTATGTGTATAAATGAATAATGTTAATATTTTGTGTGTTATAATATTTAATTAGTATTGTTTTAATAATCAACCTAGTTTTTTGTAACATTTTATTGTTATTGTTTGTATAATTAATATTATACATGTAAGACATATTACATTTGTTAACTAAATTATATTTTATAAAATTACAAATTTTCAATCTGTATGAAGACTATGAACTTTTATAATATTTACTATTTAAGTATAGTTGACGAGGCGGACAAAGTGGCCAGTGGCCACTTATATTGTGAATAATTGTACTATTTTTTATTGTCATCTATCTTAATTCATTATTGAGCCAAAAAGACCTAGATTGTTTTTATATTATAAATAATTCTTTGAGCTAATATTATATATTTTTTGTATTGTGAATTCTATATAATTATATCTTGACCAATAATACTGCATTTAGCTACTACTTATTTATTGTTTAATTTGTGTCATTTTATTTATTTTGTTTAAATCTACATACATACTGGTGTTCACAAATTACATACCTCACCACATATCACACAGCACTAACTAATCTTTTTTAACCCTGTCCACTTTCTTTGAGTATTGTAACACATAAATACATTAATATATTATATAATAAGATTGATTATTAAATAAAGTTATTCAAATTATTTTGTGACTAGAATATCAGCCTAATATTGTATGTTCCTGGACCAGACAGTTAGCAACTCAAAACAATAGTTTAAGTAAAACAACACACTACCTATTAATGAGAAATCAAGTACCCAAACTTTTAAGAAATACTTTTTAAAAACTACAATCAATAGAGTTGAAAAAAAATACTTAATAAAATATACCTGTCAGATTTCTAATTAGTTATTACTTATTAGTACCCAAGTACATTTTTAAAATATGTAATATTTTATTAGAAATTTATTTTTTTTATTTATAATATATTAGTAGATTATACTAACCAGAACTTGCTGATGTTAAGGTAGATGTTTTAGTTGTTGGTGAATGTTTTTTTAATTTTGCCATTGCTTTTGGTCTAGGTTTTACTAATGCTTTTTGTGTAGTAGCAGTTTTCATTGGCGTTAGTTTTGGAGGTGGAGGATCACTGTCACTACTGTTTATCTTATCTGGACTGAAAATACTTTTTGATTTTGAGTCAGGTTTTTTAACTCCATCGGAGATAGCTGTAGCTTTAGATCTTGGCCCTTGACTACGTTTAACATCAGATTTTTTGTTTTTATCCTGTGATTTTAAAACTGCTGCAACTGTTGCAGTAGCTTTAGGTTTTACTGGGGGAAATTTTCTTTTAGTTTTTGTCTCCGCATCTGTATCAGAATCAGTATAGATAGCAGCTGTTAATTTAGGAGCTGTATTGTTTGGTTTGTTTTTAAATTTTTCTGGAGAAGCTTGTTTTTTAGAAAGCTCAGAAACTTTTGGCTCTGAAGAAGTGGATGCTTTTTTCTTTGGTGACTTTTTGTGTTTTTCAGATTCAGAAGAATTATTTTCAGTAGTAGACGAATTTTCCGTATCAGATGAACTCGTGGAATCAGATCCTGATGTTGATGATGATGAACTACTAGAGCTTGAACTAGAATCTGAACTGGAAGCTAAATCTTTACGTGCAGTAGATTTAGGTGGTGTTGATGACTTGTTGACTGAAGAACCAGATTCCTAAAATGTATGAAAAAAAGAAAGAATGAAATTAAAATCTAATATATTTAATGAGAAATTAGAACTTAGAAATAGAAATTAGAAGTACTTATTTTTTTTTTTTTTAGAGAGAAATTAGTATTCAGAACTTCATTTTCTAAGATATTGAGAATACTTGGCAGAGACAACTGTGAGCAAAGATTAACAAGATAGGTGTTTGTGGCAATGTATGACATATTTTGGTTTGTACGACCATATGCTCTTAGCAAACAGAGCATATAAATATTTACTCAGTTAAATTATGCATTTAAACATAATAAATTAAAAATTTTAAACACGAAGATGTTAAAATAAGGAAATTATGTTTTAATTATTCTTTGGGCATTTATTTATTTTAGTTTATTATTGGATTATATTTTTATCTAACAAAGACCCTACAGAATATTAAGTTTATAAAATGAACGGTATCAATAATTGTGGTACCAATTATTTTTCTAGAGAATAGCAAGTTAACTATGCAAATAAGTTAAGTATATTATGATATAATAAATAAGGAACATTAAGAAATACGGACTAAATATCTTTAGTTTTATCAACATATTATGAATTTACAACAATGTAGGTATACTCAATAATCATCATAATAAAATAATATTATGTAATATAAAAACCCCAAACTTAAGAACTGAGCTGCTTAGAAAATGCACTTGTTCAAAAACTAACATAATATTAGAAAAAAATCTTTTAACCAAACAATACATTATTTATGATTTGTTGAACTAAAGTAGGTGTATAATAATAAAGGTACTCACTAAATACTAATCCTATCAGTCTAGGAATAAATTAAAACAGAACATTAATAAACTCTAATTTTTTTTAATTGGTAAAATAAAATAAGAAGATGAAACAAATGTGATTTGTTTTAATTCATTATTATTCTTTAGCTTTACGAGTACAGTATCGTATAGTTTAGGATGTAGAAGGTAAATCAATATTTGAATAAAATAACATGGACCTTTTTCAATGAATTAACAGAAGATAATAAATATATTACAACCAATAGGAAACTATATTTGATTTAGTAATAATGCTTTTCTGGTATTTTGTAAACAACAAATTTTTAAATTTTAGAGTTAGGGCCCGACTTATTTTATTACATTTACCCAATATAAAGTAAATAACTTGAAATCAAATTTATATCCTCAATAGATTTTATATCAACATACATTTAATAATTTACGCAATTTAAACCATTTTGATAATTTAATGTCATTACGTAAACAATTAAAAAACATCACTTTTTAAAAAAAGGATATTTAATTTTTATTTATACTTGAATAATAGTCAAATACAAATAAAACATTCTAATAAAAAAAGGATTAGGATAAAACATACATGATTTTATTCATACCATTCATCTTATATAAAACTATTGTAGGGAAAAAAATAATAAATTATTTTAGCAACATAAATAATAATGAACATAATATTATTATATTGTCCATTAGAAAGTTGGTTATTGTTGATTAGACAAACGATATACTAACCTTTTTCTTCACAGTCATGTTGAAGGATTAATCAAAAATTGTACACCGTTTATAATAGAACAATTTTTAAAAAAAAAAAACAAGAAAACTTAAAGTAAAGTAGAAAACAACAAAATACAACCGAATACCGAACTCGGTTCTTATCTGTTTGTAAACAGTTTAGGACCGGGAAAAACAATTAAGAGGGGGGGGTCTAGACTAGATATCTAGAAACGTGATAACAGCAATTCGATTTTCAGTAGCCAGAAATGCCAACATTGAAATCGAAAAATCCCACTAATACAATATGGGGTTTTGATATTTTATTTATTTTTAAATGTATTAAATTTATGAATGTTAACCTTGTGATGGTGACATGGTGTGAGAGTTAGTTAATCTGAGATCAGCTTACGATTGGCCCATAAATTGGCCTGTTCTGGAGGTCTGTTATGATAAATAGGACCCGAAACTTGATGCATTTGCGTTTTTTTTTTCAATGTTCACATTCAAGGCTCGTCTATACATAAATTTGATTTATGAAGTATAGAAATTAATGGTACAATTTTTATTTTGCATTTTTTCATTTTTAGGGGATTTTATGTTTTATGGTAATTTTTTAGTAATTTTTGTAATTTTTGTGAGTTTTATTCATTTTTGTATAGTTTTTTTTTACATAAATTAGCATTTTTCTTATTGAAAGTTACATTTTTATAACTTATTATGCAGTTTCCATTAGGCCGGAACTATATACCCAGCACTATTCCATCGCGTTTCGAACGCTGCATATTCCGCGGCATTGTTCGTCGAATTAAAAATGCGTTAGTATATATTATATCGGAGTAGCTATACACGGCGGGAGTAATACGGCCCGTTTTTATTACTTCGGCGTTTGCCCGCCAAAATGCATGCCGGATTGCATTTTCGGCAGCGGATGAAAACGTATAGTATTGCATCCGTTTCATCATAATATAACTACTCCGATATAAACAAATGTAATTTTAATTCAACAGAAAACGTTACGGAATACTCAGCGTTCGAAACGTGGCGAATACGCCTTTATAGCTCTGGTCTGTCCCGATTTATGATTTGGTGTTTGATAAACTGTAGGCAGATACTTGAGATACTATTTTAGGCCCGAGACACGTGTGTGTTTAAAAACCAGTTATCGCAATCGACACAAAGCTGTGTTTGATATAATTCCATTTCCATGATAGGTTTCTTATATAATTTGAGTTCGATAGTGTCTACTGTATAGTGTTCAGTTCTGTGTTGTGTAATTTTTTTTAATTTTTTATGTACGTACATTTTTTAACTATAAAAGCTACCTACCTAATATTAAAAAAAAAATAATTGGAGTGTATTATAATAAGTATATAGTTTTATTTAATTAATTTATAAGTATAATTTGTATTAAAACATATTTATCAATTTTTATAGTAAAATATACAATTTTAATATCATTTTATCCATTTTTTGTGCATTTTTTTATATATTTTAGATCATTAAGTTCCGGACCTAAATCGGCAGCATCTTCCTGCAAAATCTTCCACGACTTGAAATGTGATATGTATGCTGTCGTAGCAAATGTAAATAAGGAACCATCGCTGCTCATCTCAGCCACACAATAAGTATCACGTGGTAGGACTTCTATTACCTGGAGAGCTTTCTCCCTGTACTTTGAAGGCACTCCTGGTGTTGGTTGACGTAACATCACAACTATTTCACCATGGTCGAATTTGATTTCATTGAAGTGGCATCGATCATAAGACTGTTTCATCATCGATTATTTCCTTACGATGTTGTTCCTCACCTCAGCTTGAACTTCCGCAGGGTGATTCCAGTCATTTTGGTTTAACTATGTGCTTTCAACTTGCCCTCGTGGTACCGAGGCTGATATCCGTAGAGAGCCTAAAACGGAGTCTTGGTAGTCGTTTTACTAACTGCAGAGTTGAGGTGCCTTTCTCAGCTACGTTTCGATCATGGAAGTACTGCTCGAAGGATCGAGACGTGAAGCAGGTTCCTCAATCACTTATTAGTTATAATCCGTTCTGAAAACCCAGATTCATTTATAAAACTGTCGATAGTCTTTAACACACCTGAGTGTCGGTAGTTTTACACGAGTATAAATGTATATATTTAGTTAAGTTGTCCGCAAGAACTAGTAGATACCGGTTCCGTGTAGTAGAGGTCTCAAACGGTCCCAAATGATCGAGATGTACTGTCTTTCTCCGGGGAATAGGGTACAGTAATCCCGGTTTCTTTTAAGCGGGTCTTTTGAGTGTAAAACATTCCAAACACATACCAATGTGTTAACGAACATACCGCATCATCTGTGAAAACCAATAATCGCGGGTTATTCGTGTGATAGTTCGATTTGTGGCAATATGTCCACCATAATCTTGGGCAGCTATTACAATTCCTTTTCGCATAGTTTTGGGTATCACCAGCAACTTATCCATGTAATATCAAAAAAGTGCCTGGCAGTCTGTGATAATTGTGAATTCGATACCAAGTAAATATGGACGTAATCAATTTAACGTCCAGATAATCGCGTATAGTTCCAACCGACCTGAGTGGTATCTGGATTCTGCATCAGTATTATTTTTACTAACTGCATACACCATATGAAGTTCGGACAAAGATGAACTTTGCATTAGTCTGCCGGAAAGTTCTAGTGCACTAGCATTGATTTGCACTTGTGTGACAATTGCAGTAGGGTCGTACATTCTGACGACAGGCTAGCTAGTTAATTTCGTTCGGAATTCTTCGAAAGCATTATGCTGGTCTGCCATCCACACGAACCATTCAAAATTTTCCGTAAGCTTGGTGAGAGGTGCAGATAGCAACACATAATTTACTATGAACCGAAGGAAGTAACCTGACAAACCTAGAAATCGTCTGAGCTCATGTACATGATGTACATCAGTTGGTTGTGCAAAATTGACAACCGCTTCAACCTTGCGCCTTGGTCTGATGACCCCTTTAGATATGCAAAAACCCAAGTAATCCAACTATGGAGCTCCAAAGGTACAGTTAGACGGCTTCAAAGTTAGGTTTTCCTAGCTAAGCCTCTCCAGCACCTTACGGAGAACAACCATCATATCGCCCGAGCTCCTTGAAGGTAGTCTAATGTCATCAAGATAAGTGTTCATGTTGCCGGCTTCTCAAAGATCCTTAAACACTGTGTTCATAAATTTCTGGAACACTCCGGGGGCCCCTATCAGCCCGAAAGGCATGCGTTCAAATTTTGCAATGGTCTGCTCGGTTACGAAAGCTATTTTCTGTTTTGCCTCAGCTAGCAAGGGAATTTTAAGAAAACCATTATATAAATCGAGGGTAGTAAAGATCACAACATGTGCCAACCCCCTCCCCGGAGCTGTGCGTTTATGTCTAGCATCCGGAACAGTTGCGTAAATGTTTGTCTGTTGAGTTTACGATAATCGAAACATAACCTTTTATCTCCGTTCACTTTGTCCACTAGCAATACCGGCTGGCGTAAGGCGAAGACGAATCACTAATAATCTCAGCGTTCTTCCACTTGGTTAAAATCGTCGACACAGTTGCCCGATATGAAGGCGAAATTCGGTATGGTTTTTGATTTACGGGTTCACTACTTGGCATTTCTGCGATATCCATTTGCACGACGGTTATGCAACCAAGTTCTTGGATATTTTTCGCTAAAGCACCTCTATTATACTCGTTTAACACTTTCAACAGATCCTTTTTTACTTCAACTGGTACTGAAGGGTCTATCTTCACCTCGATTTCGGTAATCGGATCTTTCAATGTTGGTTGTTGATCTAATTCAGCGACACTAACTTCCAGTACTTCAGCTGGGACCTCATCGAGCACGGTGACGTTCAGCTCTCTATAACCCTCTATAACAAATTGGCTACCCTATTTGTAATAATTGACATGTGGTAAGTCAAGCCACGTACGGCCTACCAATATGTCGACATGTAATGTGTCATCCGGAACGACCCTAATTAGGTGGTTGGCCCCCAAGAACCCGTCGATTAATACATCAGCTTCACCCACACCTAACGTCTGTACGGATGGTTTGTTAGCATGCCCGGCGGTGTATAATGCACAAGTTACCAGACGGGCCCCGACTTAAGCGCGCCGTGCAACCGAACATCGTACTAGCACGTGGGAGCTTCCCGTGTCGATTAGCTCAGTGACTAAGTGTATCGTTTAAAATACAGTAGAACTTCCATATAACGGTCATCGAAGGGACTGTAAATAATGACCGCTATTTAGAGTTGCCCGTCCTACAGAGGTGACCGTTAACAGAAGTTCAAGACT
>VUJU01003126.1:0-15119 GCA_009835225.1 Aphis craccivora | reverse complement strand
TACAATGATAATTATCATTGGATTCAAATTTAATCGTCCTACAATATATAGTGATCCACACGGCACCTAATGTACAGCAGAGCGGTACCCACTTGCCCGCTTTTTTTGAATTTAATATATTACCTATATTATATATATAAATGTATATATAAGCCCTGCTATTATCGATATTTGTATTAATATTTATATTATATTTTTATTTTTATCTGCTATAGGGCGCCACCGGTGTAACTCAGTTTTTGTCTCTAAATCTCTAACTCACAGGAGTTAGGTCCATAATTTATGCTATAAACCCGCTCCCCGACATTCTCTATCATTTAAAAAAAAATTGAGCCAAATCGACCCAGCCGTTCTCAACTGATGCAATTTCGAATTTTTGTCTCCATTTTTATATATATAGATTTTTAGAAATAATAAAATCAAAATAATCATTAAGTTAATATTAAAGTATTTAATAACAGTTAAAAATATACTGTACTAGTTTTGTGCATTGAATTCCAAGGCTGAGTTTTTGCCGAGCCAAATATAATAAAAAACAAATTGCATACGAACAGCACTATTGCACCACTGATGAACACGATTCGCCATTCCGCAACTGAAGTCTAATATAATAATTAAAGTTAATTTTTCAATATTATTATTTACTCGTACTAATAAAATAATATAACAACAATAATTTGATGTGGAAACCAATAACATAAACATAAGCTATAAATCGCATAATAGGATTAATTATCAAAACAATCCTACTACATTCTGTATACATACTTAATAACATTTTTTATATACATACAGTTCGGTCAAATTCGAAAAATGAAAGTAGAAAAATGGTTTTATTCTGTATACACTAAGTAGATCTTTATCTCTCTCTCTCTCTCTATCTATAAAACTATATATTATATAATTGTAATATACATAAGTATGTACCTATATAGAGTGTAGTAGGATTGTTTTGATAATCAATCTTATTATACAATTTATAACTTATATAAATAGGTATGTAAATATTGAGTAAGCTGCATATAGAAGTATATGACTTGGCACACAATTATATAATGTAAGTACAATTTGAGTTTGTTTGTACCTGATCGTCAACAACGAGCCCGACGAACAGAGGGGCAATAATCCCTCCGGAAGCTGCGGCTGTATTGGTGATTCCCATTAGGAGCCCAGCGTAGTTGGGTGACAGATCCATATGGTTTATGTTGAACCCAGCGTTTGATGAACACCCTATGGCTACGATGAACACGTAAACGATAATCGTCAATTGGGCGTCTTCGATGAAACCTAATACGATTAAGCCAACTGTACCACCCCACATGGATACTGTGTTCCAGATTTTTCTAGACATGGTGAGGGTGGTGATTTTTCGCTTATTCAGAAAGTCGGCTATGAAGGTGACCGGTATTTGGAGCACGAACATGGCGAGATATGGTAATGAGGAAAGCATACCGTCTTCTTTAATATCGAATTTGAGCACCGTATGAATGAATGTAGGCATCTCAGTCAACAATAGCCAAAAACCCCAGTTATGACCAATGTGCGCTAAGGTAGTGGCCCACACCGGTAACGACGTGAATATGGATTTCCACGGAGTATCTGACAACTGATCACATATAGGAGATTAATACATTTCTCGTTTTATAATGATTTTGGCATTGACAAATTAAATTATGTTTAATCTTTAAACATAATATAATATACCAGTGGCAGTTATACATGATCTTCAATAAGGGGAGGGTGAAAATGGGGAACCCCCCAGAGCATTATTATAAATAGTATATATAAATATATATAGGTACTATCCCTGATTAAAACGTAAAATATGATCAAGGAAGAGCCCGAGGGGGGGCGAAGCACCTACGCCTCCCCCCTTATAACCGTCACTATAATATACCTAAATGTATATAAAAATTACGGTAGTTATGTGCAAGTATATAAAAGTTTTACAGAGAAAGAGTTGCATTTAATAATAGAAAATTAGAAAACTTAATCAAAAATATACTTAATGATTTTTTGAAAGTGAAGATGAGTCCAGAATTTACTTTTAAAACATACATTATATATATTATGTAGCTTTAATATTTTTATCCACTATTTAGTTTGTATAATAATAGTAAGTATATATTACATCTACCAACATTTTTTAGTCGTAAATTTAAAATATTTTAAATAACGATAGAAGTATACTTATAGTAGTACATCTGCAGGTTAATCTTCGTTATACTTTTAATGTATATTTTGTAAAATGGGTTATTTGATGACTATACTTTTTGTTAATTAATGTTATTGCAGTTTACAACTATTCAAGAATTATTTTTCGGTGTGTTCGATTTGTAGAATGGTTTAATAAATATTCATCAATTTCAAAGCTCTAGTTGTCGGAATGGGGGAGGGGGGATGTTAGAATTTTAGATTTTTGTCTCAACAAATCATCTTTTAATAAAATGTATTAACAAATAGTATTTTCAGTTAAACAATTAAAAATTAAAATAAAATATCTTATACATATTTAGAAGGTTAGGTATCAATCATATATGTCGCTTACTCGCGTCATTGGCATTTAATTATTTAGTCTTGTGAATTATTCATACTTTGCATTATTGTGCAGTATTAGATGTAATACCACACTAAATAAATGTTAAGCCTAATTACACTCATTATTATGATAAATCAATAATATTAATTTGAAATAGAAGATAATATGAAAAATCTTAACTCGCACGTAAATGATAAGTGATAACCATATGTTGTCGCTTGATGGTTTATTGTCGTTTGTTCACTATTATCTAATATCTATTATCTAAACTATTGTTTTTCTACTTTTGGTGTATGAAAGCCATAAAATATAAATTAAATCAATAAACTGTCTGATTATAAATATCACATTGAAAAATAAAATAAATGTTATTACTATCTAATTATTATTGGATTGTAATTTACGAAATGTTTACAATGTTTATAGGTATCTTCAAATTAGTTTATGGCCTATTATACCATTGTAATATTGTGTCATATTAATTTGATTTAGATAATTTCAACACAACAATGTAAGTATTATAATTTATAACACAACTTATGAAATAATTTATAGAAATGTAAAAGCTTTGTGCGTATGATCATTGTTCTAAAATAAATATACCTGTATTTATATAATATAATAAACCTACACTTACATGGGTGTCTACTGTAGCACTTCCCTCTCCTAGAAAAATAATATTAACTTATAATTTAGAAAATATTACCATGGTACTGAATACTGACTACTGTTACCTAATGACTTTGACATTATAAAACGATGAAATGTACAGTTCTTATTTACCGAATAATAATTCATTTGATTATAGTTTATTTTCTATTTTACCATGAGAAATATTAAAAATATTAATAATATAAATAATAACACATAAACTACTTTAAAATAACCTATTTATTGATATTATATACAAACATTTATAATGACAAATTTTACTGAGATAAAATGATAATAAAATATATCTTTAAAAATTTTATATTGCTAATTTTATTTTTACTGAAGAAAATTTGTTTTGCATAGTTTTAATAACTATGAATTATGATCTATGTTTGCATATATAATCATACATATAACTACAAAAGTCCAGAAAGATACTAATGGTTTTTATGACGTGTTTAGACTATTAACATTTATTATAAGTACTTGTAGAATATTTAGAAAAAAAATCGTAAACGCATCTTAATTATATATTACCTATGTGCTATGGAGTTTAATTTATTTTCCGAAAATGACAAAAAAGCTGGTTTTTGGTTACTTATTAATGTAGGTAATACTTGTTTTTTATTATTCATACACAGATGGGTATATAGGTATGTGTTTCGTTTAAAAATTAGTAATCTAAATCCCAGACTTAATATTGAATTACAATTTTACAATATGATAACGTTATCTATGATTAAAAAACGTCACTGACGAAATTATTATTCAATTTTAAAATCAATTAAGTGCCTAAATTAGTGAAGGCGTTTTAATTAATTAAAACATTATAGGTACACTATTAATACATTTGTATATATACAAATAGGTATACCTAATAGACCCCTTGTTAATTCGTTTTTGAAAGATTAATATACAAATATTTATTAATAAATAAGAGCTCAATTATACTTATATAAGTTAGAACCGTTGTTTAAAATGTATTTAACACGCCTTATCCTATACGAAATTTGAAGTATTTGTTATTTTATTATTATTAAACATAAACTAAAAGTAAATGTACTCGCACGATTATTTTATTAAAAGGATGGTTGATAATAACAAAATATTTACAGATTTATTTAATAATAGATATCTATTCAAATGTTCGATACATTGGAAATTTAAAAAATTAAAATCTTGTATTATCAATAATTATAGTTCTTTTTTGTATTATCTAAAAACTGCATTACTGCTATAATATGATAAACATTTTCAAAATATATTTTATATTATACAACGACGTGAACATAATTTAATGTTAATCAATACTTTTTCTATAACTCATACAAAATCTATATTGTATGATAAAAATTTAAAAAAAAATGTTAACATTGAAATACTTAATTCACAGTTAATAGTAAATGGTTTTTATTGCATATTCTATATACATCGATGTTTTTTTGACATTATTTATAAATTTTAACACGTTTACTCGCTTACATAAAAACTGGGGAAGTCAGTCGGATGTTGAGTAGGTCACTGTAATGGATGTGTTAAATAACTAAATTTAAACTATAAGTCATTGAAAAAATATTCTAAGACCTCTATGACTAAAAAATAATTCACTTCAAAATGTGAAACTCAAATAGTTATGAAAAAATTAATGTGACTAGATAATGTTTGTTTGGATATTATTTAATTGCTATATAAGAAAGACACTTTGTACTTAATTTTCAAAATTTTTCTACTTAAAAAAAAAAAAAAATTAAAATTGTGCAGTATATAGAATTAAGTTTGTATAGTTACTAATTTTTAAAGTATAACAAAAAAGAATTTCCTATTTTGTTGACAATTTTTTTCTGTTTTTCCAATTGTTTGAAAAGTATCAGAGGAAATATTCACTTTTGACCTCAAAGTATACAAACCAGTTCTGATTCATATCAAAAACCTGCCTCAAAACAAAAGACTGGATTCTATAGTCGTTATATTATTTTTAATAAACATTGTTTATATATTTATCGAGGA
Source organism: Aphis craccivora (assembly GCA_009835225.1). Classification (NCBI taxonomy): domain Eukaryota; kingdom Metazoa; phylum Arthropoda; class Insecta; order Hemiptera; family Aphididae; genus Aphis; species Aphis craccivora. Next base: position 9,919 of record VUJU01003126.1, on the reverse strand, counting down.
TTTTTAGGATTATTATGCGGCGTATTTAAAAACATATTATTTATATCATCACAGAGGTTTTTGGCAAGTTAAGTTTCGTCGTTTTCATCATACACACCGCACTATATAATAATATACAACACAATAATTGTATAATCATAAAAATATATAATAATAATAATATCATGATCACCCGTATGTCGTGGTCGACGGTGTTGGCGAGCGATCCTTGGATGTAGTCCTTCTCGGCCTGACTGATGAACCGGTGCGTGGACAGCGTGCCGGCGCCCAGTAGCAGCCAGACGACCGTCCACAAGAGTCCGATGCCGCCGCTCAGGTAGTAGACGAACGGCCAGCCCAGCGAGCTTCCGCAAAGCGCACCGGAAACGGCCAGCGTGATCATGGTGCCCAGCTGTATGCCGCTGGCGATGAATCCGACCAGCTGGCCTCGCTCGTGCGGCGGCGACCACTTGGACATGATGCCGTGCACCATGGGGAACATGAACGCCGACGACAGGCCCTGCGCCAACCGGACGGCCATCAGGGCCGTGGCGCCGTACATGTTTACCAACTGCGGGCTGACGATGGCCAGCACCGACGAGACGACCATGCTGCACGCCAACAGCGTCTTATTGTTGAACCGACACCCGAGCACGGACGCCGGGAAGTTGGACAGCAGATAGCCGACGAAAAACGTGCTCAGCAACACCGACCGCGTCGAGTTGGTCCAACCGAATATCGGCACGTGGTCGGCCAACTCCCTCAAGTAGTCCGTCGAGTTGATCACGGGGTTCATGGCCACGATAGTGACGGACAAATTCACCCGGATCAGGTACCCGCTCACCACGCACAGGAACAGCAACAGGCTCTGCAGGTGCCTGCACCCTATACCGGGCGAGTCGACTGCCGGGCGCGGTGGGTGAAACGAAACAACGACGAGATTGTTATTATATTATACTATACACCGTCTTCATAATCATCGTAGGTATATAGCCGCACTGGTCGAAACCAGTGGCGTAGCCAGGAATTACCCACGGGGGGGGGGGGAGGGGATTTTTCTTTTTGCACATCACTGAAATATGTTGTCAGTATAAATCATAATAACGTTCTCCCTTTTTTTAGGGTTTGAAACCCTAAAACCTCCTGGCTACGCCACTGATCGAAACCAGATAAAGATTACAGATTCTCCCCCTCACATCTTAACGCGATTTGGTTTTAGTGCCCGAATCTGCCTGGGATAGACGCGAGCTTTATGACTATATATACGTTCACTGACTGATTTAGGGTACATTATAATAAAATAAAATCGTAGCCATCTCGTAATATTGCAGGTAATTGAAATAATTTTAACTTAAATGAAAAATACCAAACGTCTTATGTCATTTAACTTTTACACACATTATAGACTACCTAATCTACCTATACATGAAAATCTCGATTTATTAATCAAATTATTAATTTATGTATTATTCTTATCTATTATGACATAAATAATGGATATTCCCATTTTATTTTTATTGACATAAATTATTTGTATATTATTTACATCAATTAACATATATATTTGATTTTTATTATCATATCATTGAACTCTGATGATAAAAAAAATTGCTTGTACTATTTGCGTCTGTCATATATTTGTTTTGTATCACATTACTACCAATGTAATTTTAAATTCAGTATACAAGACAAAAATTCTATACTTCAGAATTCTAAAAAAATCCATGACCCAAATCTCACTTTATATTAGGTACCTAATACATAATATTTAATTAATTTATTATACCTATTACCTATTTTTTACGATGTTTATTGCTAATATTATTATTATTTTTGTTTAATGATTAATAAAGTGTTGTATTTACATAGTTAAGTATGTCTATTAGATTAGGTATACGTTTTATAAATCAAATGAATTTAATTAAAATATGATTGATGCATGAATATTTAATAATGTACCCTGAATCAGTTATAGGGGACGTAATGAAGACGTGCACCTTATGTCCACATTTAACCGATTTCGGGAATTAGTGCCATAGCTTAGTTAGGGTCCGCAAATACGCACCCGGATATAATCATCATTAATCGGTATAAAACTAGATTATGAAGTATAAACTCATAAATATTTAAAGTTTAGGTAGTTATATTTAATAGCATTCATAGATTTTGAAATAATGAATGTGGTTTTATAAAAAAATCGCGCTGTATATGTATTATGTATAGGCGAAGTAAATTGAAAAAAAAACGTGTAATTCAATAATCGTGGTTTATCTCACAGATCTTTAGCCTGTCTGCATTTCATATGAATATTTTGAAATTTATATTATAACTTTGAGTATGCATTACTGTGAAAAGCGATTTCGTTCAATAGCTAATTGAAAAAAATAAACTAAATTTTGTGTTTTCTTTTTCAAATCAGTATTAAATACGTTAAATAATAATAATTTTTTTTATATGTTAAATCATTATGAAATTCTTAATTCTAATGGGAGTTTGTAATTTGCACCACTATCAAAATTGGAGTCGGTAAGTCGCGTCCCAAAAAATAGGTCATACTCTAATATGACATAGTATATATTATGTAGGTACTACGTAAATTGCGGCCCGTGTACTTTTAAAACACACCTATACGTAAATTGCATCCCAGGATACCCCAATTTCCGGTCGGCTGTACAATTTAAAGATAAATATAAATATAATCTTTAATATAATAATATTGATCAATTTAGATAATATTATGCTCACTTACATAATATTTTAGCTAGTGTGCATTTGATCGAAGCTCTTACGTACGAGTTTTTACGCTGCTTTGCAGCGGTTTACTAGTGTGTATTTTTTTTTCAATTTAATAAAATATGACGTTATGAAAAGTAAAAGGAATAAAACGTTTAAAATATTCGATAAAAATTTACGTATGAATAAAAAATATTAAAGTAGCAACTAGGCATATGTACAAAAATGTATCTAAGTCGCAATTTACTTATCTATGTATAAAATATACCAGGGCCGCAAATTTACACAAACAATTTGAAATAGGACACAATTTACAGCGACTCATAAAAATCGATAATTAATTATTATAAAATAGGTACTATCGAATACTAATTTGATTCGAAAGATCATAATGACAATAATTCATTATTTCCACCACACATTTGGGCAGTTGCATCGTCATTGTTTACGATTGCAACGAATATCTGTCAATCATTTCACAGTAGATTTAAGTCAGAGTTTTATCATCCACATCTTCAAATTTTCAACTTTATTGAAGTTCTCACCGATTTTCAAACAGATACTTACACAAAACTACTATCGAGTTAACAAATACCTAACCGAATGACTTCTTAAACAAATTAACGAACAAATCAAATTTAAGCTGCTTTGGATCGTTATAATAATAAATTGATATCAATAACTTCATTCATTGACAAGACTTTTAATTTATAGCACTCAAATGCATACTACATTATATTTTTGCCTAAAATAATTTATTATAATATTATATTATTATAGTAGGTACCTATATTTAGTATTTTAGCATTATTATTATAAAGTATTAGAGCCAATACTGACGTACCGTAGAATGGTGTAAATACTTAATAGGCGAGTGAAATAACCACTCTATAAACGGAATATTATTATATTAAATGTCTTTAGTTTCTCATATCTCAATATATTATACTCAAATTTCAAAACTTATACGATAAACTTAAACTTATATTCTTTCGATAGTACCTATCTATCTTATAATAATCGATTTTGATTTTGGGGCAAATTACAAACGCAGTTTAAAAATGTTGGTGCAAATTACACTTGTAAATATTAAAGGTCAGTTTTTATGCTAATTGACTATACCCATTCTAAATATTGTAATATTAAACATTTTGTTTATTACAAAGTATCTATATATTGCATAAGGTAAATATTTTCATTCAATTAAGTCGAAAGTTAGAAGTTTAAATTTCATCAATATTTTAAGTAAATAAATTGTAACTAAAACATTTTAACGAGTTATAGGTAGTTGTTATATATTGTGTTTTAAACAATTGATGTATGTTTGTACTATAAATATTTTTTTTAAATTAATATAAATTATATTTATTGATTTTTAAAACGAATATTTTAACTTATTGATATGATAATACACACTATTGAGCTGCAAGCATAATAATGTACCTACTGTATGTAGCCTAATATAATATGTAATTGTAATAACGTGATTTACTAACCTTTTTGAATAGAATTCATTTCTTCAGAATAAACCTGTTCTGTTTAGCTGTGTCAAATCAGGATTCGTCGGTTTTATTGTTTTTGAAAATAAAGCATAATTATTGTAAAAAATTAAATATAGTTAAGTACCTACTAAAATATATTTAATTGTACAATTTTAAATTTGTATAATATTAAAAAAAAAAAAAAAAAAGGTAACGAACAAATAAAATTAAAATAATTCAGTATATTTTATGTAATTGATTTCTAGATGATAAAGTAGCATAATTTAAATGTATGATTTCGGCTTAATACATCGTATAATAAAATAAAGATACTCTTCAGCATACCTACACGCGATAAATAAATAGCATATTATTAAGGACTGAGCATTTTATAATAATACAGTAGTTTAAATGACATAAAAAACCGTAGCACTTTAAAATATCATAATAGTGGGGAATCGGTTAATAACAATTAAAGTTAAAAATATATATATAACTTAATATAATAAGCTGTGTGTATGTAGATATACTATACTTATATAAACTATTGTAGTAACAGTTGACTAGTTGAGTGTGAACAATGATTTACATTTTAACATAATAAATTAGTCAATTAGTGTCACACAAAAGTTATCGTAAAACATATCAAGTGAATAAGAAAAACATTAAGGTATTCTAAACATGTAAAACACGTAAATTCAAAAATTTTGCCTTTTTAGAAATTCTTTTTGGCACCTAATTCATTTTAAATTTACTGTAGCTATAGTATTCAAGTTGTAAGTTATAAGTTACAGTGTTACACATAATTAATTTTATAATAATATTTATTGTTGCATTTTAATATAAATAATTACAATAAATTACTATTAATAGTTTTAATTATTTATCACCTTTATTTGGAATAGAATAATTAATAGAAAGTATTAATGGCTAACTAGGTATATTACAGTATTATTAATGCAACTTGTTCTAAACCAGAACTTGGATGATTAGATTTTGGGATATTTAATGTAATAGTGCAATGATTTAACCATTTAATTATGTTATAATAGTAATTTTAAATATCCCAATACATATTTATGTGATATTTTGTCTATTAAATAAGTAATGGTTATTAAATATTAATAATAATATATTATATACCTAGTATTCGTTTTAAAATTATTCATAGTTAGTACCTAGCACACTGGTACCTATGTATGATAATTTTTAGTACCTACCTATATATTTTTATAATTAATAAAGTTAACATTTCATGTCTAAGAAGTATAATAGAAGGCTTAAGAATTGAGTGATAGTTGACGGCTAATACTTATAAATAACTTAAACGTTATTTATAGAGGATAGGGTAGGAAAATATGAAGGTAGGTACGTAAAAGACTAATACGTGTGTATTTGTGTTTAATCCTCTGCATAGGCAATTATAATCTTTGCCGGTCATTTATATTCCTCATATTATCTCTATCATTTATATTTTATATCTATTATTTCGATACCTAAACGAAATAATTGTCAAGTTTGAAAATGATTTGTTATTCAGTGTAGCAGTGTATAACAGTAGTTATTTCCACGCGGTTTTGTATTTTCGACCACTTTTTTATTATATCACTTACCTATATCTTATATTCTAAATTACTCGTGCTCTATTAGCTAATATTTGAAAATAAAAGGATCGAAACATCAGAGAAGGGAAACTCAAAATCATCATTATTATGTGATGTTTGCAACTACTGGAACAGAAAATGAAGTAGTAAATTCAAACACTACGGTTGAAGTATACCGGCGAAGAGTTGCCTACATGCCTATCAAAATTGATTCTGTTATAACTTATAAGAGACCTTAAGTAGGTATAGATTTTCCAAAAATTTACTCATGGGCCATGGAAAGCTCAATTGAATGTTTTATTAAAATGGATTTTTTTTATGAAAGTTTATATTTTATAAATCATTATAAGGTTAATATTTCATTTTTCAATAATACTTTTTTTTCTAAATACGTACCTTTATGGTAATATTTAATTGTTTTAGGATGTTTTAATAATACATAATTCATCTGCATGCTTTAAAATCAGAAATGACCTTAGAAAGAAACTGTATGAATACTATCAAACCTGATTTTGATATTAATAATATTAGCAAAATGATCGAAAAACATGTTTATCCCAATCTTTTTAAGTCATTACAAGTAGCAATAAGTATTCCCATAAGCGGCCGGGAGGAAGTAATGCGAAAGCAGTCCCCTCCCGGTCGTCGGCCCAAACAGAAAAAAAAAAAGAAAGTATTCCCATAAGCTAAGCGATTTGCTAAAGATTGTTTTCTTCTGTGAGGCGCATAAAAAATTGGTTACAAACCAGTATGTTTAGCACTTATGTAAAAAGAGAAAAAAATGTAATATCTAGGTATATACCTATATAGCTAGGGATGCCTTAATTAAATAACCTTAATTACTAGACCATTTCATAAATTTGGCAGTGCTGAATATCGAAGAAATGTTGTTAATTCGATAAATAATGAAGACATTTTAGAAGTTTATTATAGACAGAAAATTTATACCTAATAAAATAAAATGAAAATTAAAGAGTTGAATTTATATATAATATGTATTATTAATGTGAACTACGGTTGATATGGTGGTGTGGGAGGTTAGCCTCTGCGGGTCTATGTTATCTAAGTACTATTAGCCTCTCCCCCTCCAAAAAAAATAAGCTCTGGTCGTGCCACTGCAGGTGTTTACCTTTTAACATTTAGGAAATATGGTGATGAAAACCAAAGAGAAATCTCTAAAAGTATCTCTATCATGTATCTGTGAAGGCGGTCACCTGGCTAATTGTAAATGCTACTATTATATCTAAAAGCAACTCACCCCAAAAGTCTCAACTCTCCAACAAAAATTGAAACATATCAAGTAAACATTCCGTCGTCTTAAGCAGACATCCTCAACATCTTCAATCAACATTGCCAATACTCTAGTAAGTAGTAGATTACAAGTTACAAACAACTATTGAACTATGAAGTATCGGAAACCCCTCAATAAATCAACTTACGTAGGTATGTAAATGTAACAGAGGGTCACCATTTTCCTAACTTAAATTCCGTAATTATAAATAATAATGATCGTCGGCTTTTCAATTTTTTTTGAAGAATTTTAATCGATTATAAATCCTCTCTTATCTCTTCTCACTAATCTTCTTTCAAATCTTTTAAGCGACCAAAATGTAATTTAATAATACTGCGTCTATAACCCGGACGTCTTGATATTGACTGAATACACGCACATACCATGACATTCCATAAATGAAAGGATTCTTCACATAAGTCTAAATAACCACCTACCTACTCTTCACTCTATCACTTTGGCTAATTAAAAAAACTTAATACTTACAGATTGTAAAATATATTTATGATTAACAAAAAAAAAAAAAAAAAAATTGCAACGTAATAATAAGTGCCTATATTAATATTATATAAAAGTTATAAAATATGTAAACTAGTGCAGAACTAATTAAATATGCATGTACCGCCAATGACGTAATTTAGGCAATCCCATAAATATCTGTCCAATAGCATTAATTCCCAGTGATGGGAAAGAACGCGTTCATATTGTGTGATCTTCACACGAACGAGTTCAATTTTCAAGAAATGAATTTGAGCGTGAACTAAGTTCTTATTTATTATAATCTTAAAAGTTTTGGGTTTGCTCATTAACAGTTTAATTTTCATGGAACATAATTATATATTTGGCAATTTTTATTTTTAACACATTTTAATTAGAAGTTTTTTATTCTTGAAATAATATGAACTAGATTTAGCTTATATATGATATAATATATAACTAGTTCGACTATGAACTTGAACTTGAACTAATTCATATTTAATGTGTTTAACTTGAACTTGGACTAGTTCATATTTAATGTCTTGAACTTGAACAAGTTCATTTTTATAAAGAACTTTCCCATCACTGTTAATTCCTAACATTAGTAGACAATATCGTAAATGCTTAAGCATCAACAGACAATATAGAAAATGTTGAAAAAACAAATAATTATGAATAAAAAATCACCTTACTGTCATTTACTGGTAGGCTAAGTATTTAAATTGTGTTAGAAAATTAAAATAACACTGCAGAGTTTACAGAAAATAAAATTAACTAAATTATATTATAATAATTATACAAAATTTATTATAACAAATATATTGTCCAATGTCCATTATTGAAAATTTATATTGTACACTCACTAACCCACTGGTCATGACCACTATGCAGATGTATTTGACGACTTTATTTTACTTTATAATGTAAAATCGTAGACATATAATTAAATTGGAAAATATTTTATTGTTGAACTGATTAGATAAATCAAACTACAGCATATATCTGATTTTAATTTAACAATTAAAATTTATGAATATTTTTATCAATAATTGATGAAATTTGATAATTATTATGGCTAAAAAATACCAGAATTAACTACCGTCATTCATCATTATTTAGGAAATATTACTTAAATTTTCATTACCTGAAAATAATGGATATTAATATTATTTTCATGTTAATATCGTGTACAGTATACGTCATATGATTGGAAATATCGTTATTGACGTTATATGTGTATGATCATTATCGTTATAAATCCTTAATTTACGTCTTTGACGGTAGCGTATTTATTAAGAATGTAATCGAAACAATACTACTAATAATTAAAATTAAGAGAGATTTAACGAGGACTGAAGTGAGGGTTTACATCAACTTAGTATAGTATTTAAAGTCTTCATTTAATAACCAAACTAAAAAATTAACAACAGATAAAAACACTTATAAATTATAATACCATACGTTATTCCTAAACGTGATTTTTAAGTATAGGTACTAATAACTACTAACTAGCCACCAGGTACCGAAACTTGATACATTTGCATTTTATTTTAGATTCTGAGCGGAGCGATGAATGTGTTGATTTTACAATGTTCAATGTTGTGTGTTTTTTTTTTTTGTCTGTGTACACGAGAAAGTGTCGAAATAATGCTTCAATTTCAAACTATGGGGGTGTTTCCTGTAGCAAAATGAATCTAGTTGGTGCATTGGGGATTTTTTTCATTGGTCATTTCTTGAATTTCCCAATAGTTTTCAAAAGCGCCGGGAAAAACCAAAAAAAAAAATTAAGGAAAAACGGGAATTTTTACGCAAAACAAGTTTTCGACCAAATCGATTTTTTTATATGGTTGTAATTCAAAAACTAATCACGGTAAATTCTTAAAATTTTCACCAAATATTTATGTCAATGTTATCTATATACAGTTAAATTTTCAAAAAAATTTGACTTTTTTTGAGTTATTTATAGACCACAGAAATTTTCGATTTTTTTGAGAAATTTTTCTTGAAGTGACGATGAAAAAAATTTTGGATGACCCAAAAGTTTTGAAAATTTAGTACAAGTTTCCTTATGAGTTGTTCTAATTGCAGTTAAAAAAAATTAAAAATCGCTAGTCACAATTTTTTTTTATAAGCGTTTATAGTTATAGCAAAACGCGAAAATTTGCAAGTAATTTTGAAGTTGAAAAATCATAAAATTGTTTGTGTTTATAAATAAGGATTAAAATTACAACACTAAGTTTTCCATATGTTTTCCTTCGAGTATCTATAGAGAAAACTCGAATCATCATTATAGGAAAAATTTTAAGCGCGTTTGAATTTTAAATTTTTATGAAATAGCGTAACGATAACGATTT
>VUJU01003125.1:0-29073 GCA_009835225.1 Aphis craccivora | reverse complement strand
AACTCAAAAAAAGTCAAAAATTGTTGAAAATTAAACCTTATATAGATAACACTGACATTAACATTTGGTGAAAATTTCAAGTAATTACAGTGATTAGTTTTTGAATTGCAACCATATGAAAAATCGATTTTGTCAAAAACTGGTTTTGCGTAAAAATTCCTGTTTTTCTGTTACTTTTTTAGGCTTTTTCCTGACGCTTTTGAAAACCATTGGAAATTTTTTACTTATGACCCCCCAAAGTACCAACTAGATTCACTTTCCTATCAGAAACAGGGCTCACTTTTTAAAATCGAAGCACTTTTACTACTCCAAAACGTGGTGACAGACACAAAAAAAAACACGCATCATTGGAAAATCAATACATTCATCACTTCGTTCAGAATCTAAAATCGATATTTGTATATGATTGTAATTTGTAATTAAACACGAATCACTGTAACTTGAAATTTTCACCAAATGTTAATATTAATGTTATTAATGTTATCTATACACTGTAAAATTTTCAAACTATTCTAGCTTTTATTAAGCTATTTATTATTTATGGACAACTGAAATTTTCTATTTTTTTTTAAGTAATTTTTTTGATTTGTTGGTAAAAAATATTGAATGTCCTACAAACTTGAAAATTTAATACAAGGTTTCTTATATAAGTTAGTCTTATGATTGTCTTGATGTCTTGTGATTCAAAAATTATAAGAATACATAGACATGATTTTTTTTATTATCGTTCAAAGTTCAAATATTGAAAAAATCCGTCATGAATGTTTGCAAATTATTTTGTAGTTAAAAATGTATAAAAAATGTTGTTTAAGAGTGTAAAATGTAATATAATACTTTTCATAAGTTTCCTTTATTAATCATGAAAAAAAAGCCAACGGCACGTAGTGTTCCCAAGCGGTCACCCATCCAAGTACTAACTACGCCCGACGTTGCTTAACTTCAGTGATCGGACGAGAACTGGTGTGTTCAACGTGGTATGGTCGTTGGCGATGAGCTAAAAGATATTAGCTATATTTGAATACATTATAAGCTAAAATTGCATTTTGCATATTTGTATAATTAATAATGCATATTTATATTTTTATTAGCAATTACATGCAATAAATGGATTTTCATCGATTATACTATAAAATATAAATGGTGTTACACATTTTTATTCCTTTTTTTTTGCATAGGTACTTTGGATTAGATAAAACTATACAAATGTATATTTTCTACTAAAACGCATGTTTGTTAGTTTGTGCAATTGTGCATGTTAGATACCTAGTACTTACACATATAAATGTTTTAATTTAAGTTTATAATATAATGTACAATTATTATATATTTATACACACATTTGTTTCACAACATAAAATTTGAAAATACCTATTTTAACTAAACAAATTCTAACTAAATATCAAATAGGTTAGATTACTACCTACCTACCTAATACCTATAATAATTATTAAGATTTAACTCTGGTATAATAAAACAAAATAACAAATGTTTCGATTATTGTTGAAAGTAGGTATTAAAAAGCTTGAGACTTAAGGTTTGCTACAGAAATGTTTGAACAAGTAACAAATTCTATTAATAATCTTTTTGAAAATAAAAATAGCGCACCTAATAATTAAAAAAATTTCTGAAATTATTAATATAAATAAAGGGTGGTCACTGGTCAGGTATGGCCGTATGGGTAACGCTCTGCTATCGAGTGGACCTCGGATATTCAAACATTTCTAAAACATTTACCTATATGTAGCAACTTTGAAGTCTCAAGCTTTTTAATACTTTTAACAATAGGTACCTAATCAACAAATTTGTTTTAATATAAATTAAATCTTTAATTATATTTGATTTAGTTAGAATTTGTTTAGTTGAAATGTTTTCAATTTTTGTGTTGTAAGAGTATAAAGTATGGACAGTATAGTGTATTGTGTAATTTACATTTAATAATTAATAAAATTCAATTGTATAAAAGTATAAAAGTATCATGTATCTGATGTATCAAAGATACATGTATCTTGTACCTTGTATCTTTTCTAAATTCAAAATGTATCTTGTATCTTGTATCTAGATACACTAAATGCATGTATCATGTATCATAATACTTTTTTTTTAGTATCTTGCCCAACCCTGGTTATAAGGAACTTGTTATAATGACTAGGTATCATTAATATTATATTTAAATTTATATTTAATATGTACTTATTCTATTTCATTATACATTTTGTAATAACAGCTAAAACTATAGGTACCTACCTAACAAAAATTTTAATTTTGTAATTAATTTATTATTTTTATTTTTAATAGGTTGCATTGGGAAATTTACCTTGGAGAAAATACCCATGCCCTACCCTCCTCCCCAAATATATCTAAATACGCCCGTCTCCAACAATGAGAAATTTACGTAATAATATAAACCATCATGTCACAGCACTCTTTTGAAACTCTAAAGCATTAAGTATTAACACAAAAAACATCAAACTTTTATGTCAAATAATAAATTCTGCAATTTTTTTGAATTTTTTTTTTCAAAACAATTTTCATTTGTCAGCGAAATAAATATTAGATTTGTCGATAGAGATTTCACAAAAAACAGTTTTGTTTAACAACATATTTGCAATTTAGTAATTTCCAGCTAGTATTTATGTTTTAAGTAGTACCTACTAAAATATTATATTATATAATCACCACTCATAATAAATTATAGAAGCAAACGCCATAGGATAAAAATATTACTTTGATTAAATTATAATAAGTAAATATTACAGATATATATAACTTGAGCAATGTTTGTTAAAAATATTATTATATATTATACTTTATTTATCTATTATTTTATTCGCTTAAAACTAAAATTTTAGGTAGGTATTTACTAATCTTTATAATATATAAAGGAAAGTGTACTTTAATAATAATCTGCGTCTAGCCGGAACCGCTGAAGCTATGAGTATGAAATTTAGTCAGTCGCTTCATTTTATGATGCAAATAACCCCTAAGAACGGATTTTTCAAAATGCAATCTCTACAGGGGTTAAAAGTGGGTAAAAAGGATAAAAATTAAAAAAATTGATAGAAAATTATATTGCACCTTCGTCAATGTATTTGCTAAAATTAAGTAGTTATTGTAAAAACTGTATCATAAAGATATTACAGATATGTTGTTTAACTTAAGGGTTAGAAGTTATATACTTTCGTACACATCTCGCGGGGTCCGCAATCCACCTGTGGTGGATTGCCTACCTGATCAATGGTAATATATTGCTTGTATAATCGGTTGTAGGACACTTTGTACGGTCACCCACAAAAAATGAAAACCGCGGACAGTTTGTACTATTTCAGAAAGTAATTAAATGTATATGGAGGACAGCTTGTACTATTTTAGAAAATAATAAAATATACTTGGCGGACAGTTTGTATCATATTATTTCAGATAAAAAAAAAAGTTGAGACATGAAAATATGTTAGACATAATTTGTTATTTCAAAACATTGGTAGTTAACATATTATATAAATAATAATAATAATAATAATAATAGTTATGGTAATAAATTCGTCGATTCGTGTTATGTATTTTTAAAACATCCACTGTCAATTATAGGTCATAAATCAATAATCATAGTATATATATATTTAAAAATTAAAATTATGGTAAATTATTTCAAGTAATTGTATATTAGTTATTATTTTATTTTCGTGCTGAACACACAGGCTTCGTGAATTCTGTTTTCTGTTTTCTTTATGCGCCACCCTCCAAAGGCCCCCCAAAAAGAATGTGTGTAAAAAATGGGTCAACATTTATTGAATGAACTGTTCCATCCTTCGCTATAATTATTTGTCCTATGTGAATTATTAATTGTATGGTGTTTGACATTCCAAATTTGAAAAGAGAATCCAGGTGTACCATTCTTTCAGTTAATAAAGTTCATAAAGGTTTTTAGTAACTTTCCCCGTACACGTAACTTTTAAACACTTCAAACGAATATTTGATTTGTTTTTTCTTAAAATGGTATATTCATACCCATTTTTAAAAAAATTTGGATTTAGTTTGGAAGTTTGTTTTTGTTCATTTTATATATTCTTTTAGAGTGGATAGGCTAATATTTAATACTTTTAATACTGTGACACCAAACACGTCATGTTTCATACTGATCATGATCATGTCGCAATCTAAAGTTTTGAGCAATTTAATTTTATCTCATCTTTTAAAATATATTTCCCGGTTTATTTATACCATACAAAACGTCCGCGATCGAATTTTACCAATTTATTATCACCCCGTACAAATTGTCCACGATCGATTTCTACCAAATTATTTTCACCATACAAAGTGTCCGCGATATGCAACTCAAACAATAGATAGTACAAACGGTCTGTTTACCTGTATAATCATGTCTCATGGGCAACGACAAGCGAAATGGGGAATCGTAAGTTCTTACACGAGAGTAACAGGTAGGCAATTACATACGTTAAATCCTATATAATATGTGATGTGTAAGTTGCTACACAAAAAAAAGGTACGTATGTTAGATCCTACACGGCGGAAGAAGAGTACCAATGTTAGTTCCTTCACGACGGAAGACAGGTACACGAGTAAGTTCCTACACTATGGTATATTAAAATTTAATATTTATCAATCTAATATCAGTTATATCATATTATAATAATATTGTCATACATTTTAACCCTTTATTCATATATAATTTATAAGCTATCTATCTAATTTAATTCAAAGGTTTTAAAAATAATAATTGTAATATAATAATAATTCATAATTGTAAAAAAAATGTAAGTACCTAATGCATTCTGTATAATATTTAATAATTTACCTTATAGATATTATCAATTTAATAATTATGATTATGAATTATTATTATATTACAATTATTATTTTTAAAGTTATTAAATTAAATTAGATAGATAGCTTATAAATTGTATGTTATATAGAATAAAGGGTTAAAATGTATGACAGTATTATATAATATGGTATAAGTGATATTAGATTGATAACTTATAAGTTATAATATATACGTATCGTGTAAGAACTTACACATGTACCTTTTTTTCGTGTAGAAACTTACACAGTTACACATCACATTAAAATGTGATGTTGAATTGAAGTTAACGCATGTAATTGTCTACCTGTTACTCTCGTGTAGGAACTTACGATTCCCCAGTCTCCCGGATAACGGGGGCCTCTGGTTGTCTATGACTATGATCGACATGTTCACACTGAGGTTCGGTGCATCAGAGATCCACTTGGACCGTTCCTGAAGTGTGGTTAAGTATTCCGACGACCGACGGCGCCAAAAAGTTTGATGGCATTGATCTAACAATTTCCATCGGTTGGACATATCAAAGACCGGCTCACGATCTGACTTGGGTGGGACCGCCAACAATAAGGTTGTCCGATTAAAAAGTGTCCCGGCGTCAGGCAGTCGAGATCGTGAGGGTAGGTAAAGGCGAGTGAAAGCGGACGCGAATTGAGTACTATAGTGTAGTATACCTACAACTTCGACGCGCACCAAAATTGTCGAGAACTCCTCGTAAGTGGATTATAACAAACTGCCGCCACCCATAACCTACCAAAGTGATGGGCACTAGGCGGGTTAAAATGCCAGTCACATGTGTCACGTGCGTTACCGATAGCTGCTTGGCCCTCTGCACTGTGAATAAGCGACCTCAATTGCTTGTCGACCCCTACACAATTAGTGCCACAATTCGAATACAAGTTGTTAGGTAAGCATCGCCGTGTGACAAACCGATTGAATGCTGCCAAAAACGCGTCAGTAGACAAACCTGAAACGACTACTTTGGTGGAAAAATACACAAAGATGGCTATATAAATTTAAAAAATACGAAATTTGCGTAATTGCAACTCATCGCATTTGTAACGGTCCCGTGTAGTCCACGCCTACGCATTCGAAAGGGCGCTGCAGCGGGCGCACACGCGTGCACGAGGCAAGTTAGGTTAGGAGGCTAGAAGGATATTCACTTAGCTATCGGAAACCACCCCCGAAGTTTGAAATTGAAGCATTTCGACATGTTATGCTAAACACAGACACATACACACAAAACACACATCATTATAAAATCAATACATTTATCACTTCGTTCAGAATCTAGTATAAGTATTAAGTAATCTATAAAATAAAAAACAAAAATTTTTTTTTAAATAATAAAGTTTATTTTTTTTTTTAACCTTAAAATGAATGAATAAAATGAAATGATTGTCCAAAAAGTAATACAAATCCCTGCAAAAAGAATGTCATTCGAATTAAATTGACGTCCTCGGATCAGTACAGCTTGAACTGCTCGAATAGGCATAGATAATGGTAATATGTATGAAATAGGCAGTAGAGCCAATTGCGTATTTTCTAATGGCCAAAAAAGACCTGAAATCATTCAAAAATAGTATTAAATGAATAATATTTACACGAAAATATCAAAAATTTACCACTCAATATTATATTTATTAAGCACACTAATAGTGTTACATAAAATGATTTGATTGAACTGTTAGCAAATGAACCAATGAATAAACCTGTGTTATAAAATAAAAATGTATATATCATATGAATTATTACGTTTGCTTTATAATTACCAATGCTCATTCCACAAGTACCGATGGCAATATTTAACTGTATAATTAGTAACAAGGAACTCTCCCAGCTAATATATAGCAGAAAATCCGCCAGAAAAAATAAAAAAAATGCTTGAATTATTGAAAATATTACTTGAATAATAAGAAAACTCAACAAAATTTCAAAGATCGTGACTCCTGTAATTTGAATTTAAATTTTGTTTATATACTTTAAAATTTCAAATGTGTGACTTAAATAGTAACTATTTCAGATAAATAACTCCCAAGAAAAATATAGTGAAGGAAAAACAATTTTCCGGAGCTAACATGTTCTTAGTAATAACATAAATCTAGAAAAAACGTATGAGAAAACATACAATTAAGGACAATGTTAGTTACTACACAAAAATCTTTTACAGTATAAGTAAAATATTGGTTTGAAAAAATTGGCCTTAATATACTTAAAATGTCAATGTCTATATTAAAAAATAATAAAAATAATAAAATAAATAAAATAAAAATAATAAAATAAAAATAATAAATAACTGAAATAATAAAAAATTATACTACTTCGATTAATATTTTCAAATTGTTTTTAGAGGACAATTTTTTATTTTTTATTTCACTATCCAATTTCTTCAAATATTAACTTAAAATTCTAGGTATAGTAGATATAAAAAATAATTTTGGTTTTGTATTTTGAATTTTGATACTTTTTAATCGTTTAAGGAATAACATGAGAAACTTTGTATTATGTTTTCAAGTCTTATAAGAATTACCTATAATTTAAAATTAAATGCAATTTTATACGATAAATTATAAACACAAAGAACACAATCAGACCTTCAGAATTCATGTATGTATGTATACCTCATCATCACATTTATAAGCCATGGCGCATTATGACAGAGTTAAAAAAATTTATCATTGCAAATAAATATACTGATTGAGTGATTAGAATCTAAATTTCAAAATTAATTACAATTTTGTGGCTTGGATACAATCACTACAATACACACACTGTCGCTCATACAGAAATATCGGTAAAGGTAAGGCATTTTATTAAAGAAATTATTAACTCTGTACAATTTACTTATCTTTTATTGGAAAACACTCAGTAGGTTTAAAAATTTAAATCGTTATTTTTATTTAAACTTAAATTGTTGTGCCAATTATTATCGTTCAGTTATACGTGTTTTGTAAATTTATATATTTATTTTATATTGTATATTATTATAATATAATAATAATAAATTCTAAAAAATTAACATAAACTACTTTTGAACCCACTCTCCGGAGACTTAAAGTATGATTCCTAATTTCTATTTATGTAACTATTATTTGTTTTATATTATTTTTTCGGGAATTATTTATATAAATATTTTTTCTTCGAGTTTTATTTAATCTATAGATTCAATTTGAGTATAGATATACTAATAATTCATTTAAATCTCAAATAGGTACCTGCAATCATGTTTCTCATCAAGTATCCATTTTGAATTTCACTTTGTAACAACAACGCAAAATAGAACATCGCCGACGAAAATATAGCGCTAAATCAATGAAAAATATTTATTAATAATAATGAAATAAAATACTTGAATAAAAATAAAATAATAATAATAATACCAATATAAATAGTAATGATGTATTTTAAAACTATCTACAGAAACACGTAGAAGCCTAACAGTTAATAATAATAATATAATAGATATAGATATTAGATACTGTCAGTGATTTAAATAAAAAAGCAGTCCTATTTTAGAGTAATGTCCTCTGTGGGATAGAAAAGAAAGTAAATATCATATCATATATTTATTATTAAATCATTACACTTAAGTTTTCACGTTAACAATTAATAAGCTAACAGTTTAAATATAAATTATTTTAATTTAATATTACAGCCACTTATGTATTAAATGAGTATAAATAAAAAAAGTAATTGGGTTTACTTGGTGTATTTACTATCATACTTAAATAATCCTGTTGGTTGTAACTATTCTTAACCAATAACCCCTCATAAATGATTTATGATATTAATTATTATTGATGATTTTAAGGGTTAATTATTATTATAATTAATTGTATAATGTTAAATTACCATGATATTATTTCAGATGCTGTGTTTTCGGTGAGATTTAAATTTTTATATTCATGTATCTGAAAACTCACAAATAAATATAATATAATATACACAATATGAAATATATTTTAATTAATTTATTAATAATAGTAACCTTGTATGGGATATCAGCGTAGTTTGTTGATAGATTGTATTGACTATAAACGTCAATCAAATGTAGTTTATGAGCTTCTAATATATTTTGTTTGAGATGCTTCCCAAATTCGAAGTCTATGAATACCAGACACATTTTGATTTGATTACACATAATTTTATTTTAGTGGCAATGATGTTTTTTATGTATAAGTTACTTGACATGTCTATTTCAAAATTTATATTAGATTTTAACAGTTCGTCGCGTTCCTTCAACGAGCTTTGCGTTAGACTGTTAACTATTGCCATTGTATAGTTTTTAGGTACTTTAATAAATCCTGGTATTGATTCTTTTGTTATCGAATTTTTAGTCAAAAATTCAGAACCATAATAATTCTATCAAACATATGATATTAAAAAGTTATACAATGGTTTTAATGAACCATTGATTTTTCTACTTACTACTTGAACACCGTTTTGGCTCAAAACAAACAAGAAATGACACGAGAAGTAAGAACAATTATCAATATGTTTACATTGGTCATGACCGCAATCAGTTTCTTGGTTATAAACTACAATAGGTATGGATTTAGGATATTTTCCATAATAGATGCAATGCAAGTATACTTGAAGTATTGGGATTACGCATAACAACATAAACATCCTAAAATTAATATGATTGTATTTTTATAACATTGCAATGAATTGTATATTATTAGTTATTATTTCATTAGTAATTAGTAACTAAACTAAAAATTATGTTCAAAATTAGAAAAAAAACGTATAACTTATATAATATAATATAATTAACATATATAATTAGATATATAATATACCTATCTGATGATTACAAAATATATTTAAAAATAGTTTTTCGATCGTATTTTATACGCAATACGAGCTTTCTTTTGTCTTTATACTTTCGTTGATACAGCATTGAGCATAATGATGTATTATTTTAATAGTTTTAATATAACTACAGATATAGTTTGAAATCGATAATTATAAATTATTCTATATAGGTAGGTACTATTTGAATGTAAATTGCAGGTTATTGCACATTTGTATGATACGATTAAACGAAACTAAAGTCATAGTTCATAATTAACAAAAAATTATAAAAAGTAAAAATATAAATTTGTGCACTTTAAATTAACAGTAATGTATATAAGTGTATATCAGAGGTCACAAATGAAAAATTGAAGATTATAAAAAGAACAGAAGAACGAATGAAAACTAATTGGCACATTAATATGGACCAAGAGAATTAAGGAATAAGGAGTAGGTTAGATTAATAGTAGACAGTCTGATAGTGACATTAAAAAGCAGGACAAAAATACAAGATAGAGAATGAAAAGACACAAACCTGTCGTTCATTTTGTTATATTAAGTTCACGGTTAAATAGTGCCATTGATTTATTATAAATAAATTTGACAAACAATTAATTACAATGGTTGGTTTATAGAAATAATACAGCGATATATTTTTTCTTCTTAAAAATTCATTACTTTAGGTTTGTAAAATGATTGTCGAATATGTTTGTTCTTAGTTAATTAAAAAAAAGAACAACAACAAAACCAGATGAATAACAAATGACCATTGGTCTATAGATACAGTTAATATCAAATCTTCATTCTATAGAGATGCTACTCGTCTCATACTATTACGAAAAAATCATTTTATTTTTTATCAAATAAATAAAGTTCCTTGTTTCGTTAGTTATGAATAGACTAAATTTTACCCATGAATGTTATATCTACTGATTGTTTGTTAATTCATTTTTACATAAGATGACCTTGTGAAAAAGTTATTTTGAGAAGCATATAATTATCAAGACTTCAATAACTATTCATAATTCTTACAATTACGTACCAAAAATTTCTTGTTAAAAATTTAATATTTTGAATAATAATGGTTTTGAACTTCCAAATATTTGATCTTGGATATAATCGCTTATAAATGCTTAACTGGAAAAATAATGTTAGTTATAAGACAATGTTATAAGATAGTATATTTCAGAGTAGAGTTTCATGGATGAATAGTAAAAAATAATATAAAATATATGAATGTTTAATAGCAATACATAATAATAGCATTTATTTTATTGATGAATTAGTATTAATTAATTCTTATAATTATTTAAAATTTAATTCTTTATATGTAATAATTATAATAGGTATATATTTAATTATTTAAATAATATATATTATGAGAATATGAGAATATGGTTAAAATATATTTTGAATCGATTACCTGTATAAATGTTGGTGTTATTTTTTTAAATTATTAAAACAATTAAAAACTGTTGTTAGTTGCGAAATTTGTTAAGGATACTTTAAAATAATAAGTTATATTTATCCTTTATTATTGTATACGGATTAATGTTATTTATTATTATATATTATCATTCAGATCTTAAGACAAGAGCTAACGTTATTTTGCATATTATGATAAAATTATAAAAATGTATAGAAGTAGTTAAATGAGATAATGACATAATATATTATAATGTCAGTCTAGTGTAATATTTTGTATACTTAAATAATATAACATTTAGAACATGTAGCTCTATTGAAATATTGAGTCATACATTGTTGTTAAACATATTTTTTATATCTAATTTTAAGGAGGTAAGTTTAAATTGTTAAATTTTTAAATTTTTAAAACAAATAATTTGATAAATTTTAATATTAAAGTTACAAGTTTGAAGTGACTAAACTTTTATTATTTTATATTTAATTATTTATATAAATGATTTTTCAGATTCTAGGTGATTATAAAATATTATTAAAGTAGTATTTTTATAACTAAAAGTATAAGCATACATTAAGTTAGGTATCTGTAATTGTCATTCAGTCATTATTGCACTAAACAATCTTTGTACAACTGTTTTTGTTCATATCAGTTGTAAATAATTCTGTTAATATTTATATAAGTAAATGACGTAATCGTTTTAAAAAGTTTGGTTGATAATGTGGTTGAAATGTTCCTATTTTAAACAATTCTTAACTTTGTCGCATATTTTTTAGTTAAAAGTAAAAAAAAAAAAAAAATAATTGAAATGCTAGGTACTGGTTTAACATAATATATTGTATGTTAGTAAAATCATCAAGGCTATAGTAACAAGGTTATAGGTATTTATTTTAGTATAAATAATAGGTAGGTACCTTTTTATTATGTGGTATCTCGGATTCATTTGAATTGAACCAAGCGTTTTTCTAAACTTAAATTAAACAATTAATATTTTTAATATTTCAATTTATATATATATATATTTTAATGTACATATATTATTTAATAATTTATATAATATAGTATATAAAATACCATTATCATTAGTGTCTGAATGTCGTGTCCTAAAATGTACTAAAACATACGAGTAACATTATGATCTTTAAAATGAAAATATATGTTAGGTACATATCTTTTATTTTCAAATTTAAATTCATTGTTATTTATTTTACGTTGTTTTAGCTTATATTTTATAAGTAGGAAAATTTTTGAGAACATGGTAACAATTTTGAATCAGTAGACGATAATATAACTTTCGGATAAAATAATGTGACTGACAAAAAAACACGGATGTCGTTAAAATTAATCTTTTTAACATTTTTGTATTCATTCAGAATCTATATTAATTATAAAAATATACACAACTTAGAAGTTCGTCAAGGTTTAATAAAGCATATTAGCATTTTTTGACGAAATACGAAATTTTGTTTGATCTATTCATTTTTAAAACTTATTATATTTAATTAATAATATTACGTAGGTATAGAAATATATGTTCAATTTTAATTAAGTCTTTAGTTTAAATTTATATTAGTCACTTTTTGGATCATTTAATAAAATCATATTATTTCATATATTTCTGGACTCTAATGATAATAATATTATTTAATATAGAAACCACTGGTTGGATCTCAAACGGCTCCCGTCTATTGTTAGCTTATTTCCAAACGGCTCCCGTCAAAAAAGGTCTTACAAACAGGTAAATACCTAAACGGCTCCCGTAAAAAAATAAATTAATTAAAGTTCTGTCATGTCAGTATACTTAAATTTTTAAAAGAACTAGAGTTCATTAGGAGACACATTTTCATCTAGTGAAATAACACGTATGGATTATACAAAAAAAAAAAATTATGCCTAAAAAAAATGCCTAATGTATGATTTTTTTTTTATAATTCTACTTATACATGCTTTTTTTTAACTCTTAAATTTTATATTATGTTAATAAAAAATCACTATTGAGATAGTTTTAGTCTGTATGAAATGAAAATGAACTTGTGATGTAAAAGACTGGAGCCGTTTGGAAATTTATCTGTTCGTAAAACCTTTTTGACGGGAACCGTTTGGAAATTGATTTTGTTTAGAAAAATGGGAGCCAAATGGGCTACGACCAAACCACTGTAGGTATAAGTAGGTAATATAATATGTTGTGTACTTCAAAATTAGTAGAAATTAAACTCGTGTAAAGGTCTTCTATGATTGTATCTATAGACTTATTTGGGTTTGTTCGATGCAATTCCTCTACTTCTCTTTCAAATATAATTTTATTATTTTTTAAATATGCTATCTAAAATGTATAAAAAATAACTTAATTTTAACTGTCTATCAAATGTTATTAATTATAATTAAAACCTTATTTGCTGAAAATGCTTCTTCAATATTATTGGTGGCTACAATTACTGTTGGTTTCCATGTAGTAATCACATGATGCAAGTATTTCCAAATTCTGCAGAGAGAACAAATCATTATGTTAAGCAAACATTTTACAAAAAATTATGCATACTGATTTTTTTTTAATATGTCAAGCCCTATAGTAGGCTCGTCTAATACCACTAATCGTGGTCTGTGGAATAAGGCTATCATAAATGATATTATTCGTTTTTCACTGAAACTAATTATTTTGCAATTAAATCATATGATCATATACAATAAATTATTAATTTCATTAATTTAATATTAGTTGAACTACATACCTTAATTTTTTAATAGTAGAATTGATTGGGGGTAGGGTAAAAATGTGTTTGTAATAGCTGATTCTCCACAGAATGAATTTATGGTTAATATTATACAAATTTCCAAAATATGCAAACAATTCTAGAACTGTCATGGTTCTATACAAACAAAATTCCTAAAAAAATAAATTGTATTGTTAGACATATGCGTAACATATAATATACTTTATTGTGTATACTGGATAATATACCATAATTCATAATAATTATTTCATTACTGTAGTAAAGTATAATAAATATAGTACCTGAGGCATATAGCCGATGTATTTAGTTAAGGTTTTGCTGCTTTTTGTTCTTGGTTGACCCCCAAGAACCCATATATGACCTTTGTCCACTTTATCTCCACCAACTAAGCAAGAAAGCAGCATAGATTTACCGCTATTAATTTCTCCAAGTATAGCACATCTTTGAAAAACAATTAATAAAAAAGTGCTATCAATTAAATAAAGTAGATATTAATTGTCGATTTGGTCGTTTAAATAGTAAAAAATACAATTGATTTAATAGCCTTAATATAATAGTAAGAAGTTTTAGAAAGTTCAATTACATTTTACCACTATGTGCAACTAAATTTACTCCATTGAAAATATTTCGATTATTATGTGTTTTAAACACATTATTCAGTACTATAGAACATTTCGAAGGACTTTGAGAGTAATAAATTCCTGATTTGAAACGACTTTCATGTACCATTGTTTAGTGCCAGCTGAAATAAAATATTTTACACTTCATATAGTTGCACAAACATTTTTTATCCAAGTTTTATATGCAAAGAGTTGATGCGTAAAATTTAACAACACGATACAGTGGCATCACAGAAATTTAATATCTAGACATAGGATTTATCAAACAATTAAATCAGAGTAAAGATTTTTTTACTATTACCTACATGTTTTTTTAGATTATCTCTGACAATACAATGTATATATATAGATAGTATCATAATGATCTGATACATTCAAATGTAATTTTAATATAAAATTTCTGTAATACCATGATACACCATGTATATATTTATAAACGTACGAAAGCTTAGATCGTGTATCATAAACACGAAACACTATACATCAATAGGTAAATAGAGTATATTACAGTTACATACATAGAAAATAAGTCTGTGAGAGGCGGGATTATAAGGCATAATCAATATAAATTTAAATTTGAAGTTATTAATATAAATAAATACGACATATGTAAAAGTTTTTTTACAAAATATTTCATTGGGAAAAGGAGTTGAACTTCCTATCGTAATAGATATTTATTTTACAGATTGTAATAAATTGATAAATTATGCTAAATGGTAAAAAAGTATATTAATATTAATATTATATAAACAAAAAGTTGTGTTATTAAATTATATAAATATTTATATTACTATAAAAGTTATCTATTTAATGTAATATTTTAAATATAAATACGTACCTACGTCATACATGCTAAACTTATTATTTTATTCAGTCCAGCGTGTAACTAATATGGATACTAGTCACTAAATTTATTTTTTGAATAACATAAATAATTATTAATTAAAAAAGAAAAAAGAAAATATTCTTGCTTTTTAAAAGTCTTATCGTCTTATATCCTGCTATGACTAAGCAAAATAATGAAGTCTAATAATAATTACTGATTTTATATAACTCTTAAAATCGTGGTTATTTTAGGGGTCATTATCAATGTCTTGTTAGCAAAATAATATTGAACTTAAAATAATTATGTTTAATTTCATTGAGTTACCAATAAGGTAAATGACCAAGAAAATCTTCTTACACATAGTTTTCTGATATTTATGTAGAATGCAGGAACTAATTATTAATACATTATACAATCTGTGTTTAAGTTATGATTAACTAATGAAATATTAATTTAAAAAAAATTCACAATACATATCTACGCATATAGTTGATTTTAGATAAAAGATATGGTCTTAATTATTGTTCATAAATAAATAAAAAAAATTAAGCTAGTAGCCAGTAGGTATAAAGTAAAGTAAGGGCTGGCGGTATTTCAAATAGTTTGATACCGGTATCTGGTATTTGTTTACTACTAGTATCTAAAGACTTAATTAAGTGTAATATGTCATTATGATTTAATGATTATATAAAAAAAAATAATAAATAATAAATTAAGGTATATATTATACGGTATTTTCGGTAACAACAGTTAATACCTATCGGTATACCGAAAATACCACCAGCTTTAATTATAATTTTTGATTGTACCTAATTACATTTTGAAACTTATTAACCCGTATTTAAAAAACAATAGTAAGTATTGTATCAATTTTTATTTAATTCCTGATAAATTTAGTTTGTTAGTCCATATAGTCATAGTAATTATTTTATATCTACATAGGTATAAATGGTATAATATAGGTACATAATTATAAAAATTAAAATGATAATTATAGTTTAATCATATAACTAAATATTAATTATTGACAAGGAACTACGTTTGCCCTTTTTTTTAGTTTAATACTTTTGTAAGGTTAAAGTAGTTGTGACAGTAGGTATGTATTAAAATATACCTATTACTCGGGTAATAAATTGAGGTCTAAGACATCGATGATATCCAAAATCGAATACCATTATGTACCTATTATAATATAATTAATATATTCTATACCATAAACATTAAACATAGTGCTTAAAGTGTATATTATACCTGCCTATTGGTTATTACTTATTATATAATTATATTCAAGACAAATATGTTTAAATTGTTTATTTTTAATATCACGTTAATAATCTATATGTTTCAATAGGTGATTTTAATAGTAAATAAAACTATAAATACCGATCTATTGATAAATAAAAGTTATCAATGCCTAAATAATTTCTAGGTATGTTAAAAATCATTAATATAGTATAGGTAAGGACGTCATTTTTTGAGGAGGGGAGGTGGAGATACAGGGTGTACATTTGTACCAATTTTATTTTAAAACGCTTTCTTTGGCTCATTAATAATAAATATAAGCGCCGATACATCTATAAGCGTTTTGTATTATATATATTTTATATTTGGAAAAAAAAAATATAATATTATGCTAAAGTTTTATTTCGTGTGTACTTTTATCATGAATTTGTAATAACTTAATCAAAAAAATTTTTTTAATATATTCTAGCTATAAGTTACTTGGAAAATTTTTTCATAACTTTTTCTGCCCGTAAAATCTTTCTAGTATATCGTTACTAAGCTTAATATCTTAAAACAAAATACGCCGGAAAAAATAAATGTTTAGTTTATATTCGTTCCTATTTACGAATGTGTCATTACATAATAGATGCCTACTTAACGTTATACATGAATGATTTTGAAATTAATAAGCCATTGCAAGTACACAACAAATTTAATGAAATGATTATTTGCTGACTGCTGTTACACATTAAGAGCATATTATATTGTTATACGTGTTTACATTATCTGTTCGTAAGTCATACATAAATATGTATATGTTTGTGTATGATTAAGTAGGGATATATTAGACTTTAGATACTAGAGGTGAATAAATATAAAATATATAACCGCTAGTTTCACTAAAGATATTAACAGGAAGCATATTAAAAGTATCGTTTACTTATACGAATCTAACGTATACATTGATTAGGTAGGTATATATTTTTTAATAAGAATCTTGATAAAAAAAAAAAATATATATATATGGTGTATCAAGAACTTAAAATCAAAATTAACTTCAAAATCAGTTATTCTAATTGTAGAACTTTTAGTACAAAATTATATTGGAAATGTGATTTATAATAAAAATGAAAACTGTTCAATTATACTATTATGGAATAATTTATTCAATACTTTTAAGAGAAAGAAGAATTAAATAATATTAACAATTATGTTAAATCTGTGAGTATTAAATCATTACGATGCTATAACAAATAAAAATTATAGGTTGAATTATATACATAAATTATATTTTAGGAATTAAGATTAATTATAATTTATTTATACTAAATAGACTTTGAAATAATATAAGAATTGTGAGTTAAATTTATTGAAGGATAAAATAATAAGGAAATGAAATAATCTAACATAATAATATAATCGTATACATTTATTAATGTAAAACATTTTAGGTTTTATAACTTTAATATATAAAGACTATACACTAGCTGTTAGTAGGGTACTTATTGTTTTAAATGTAAATAATTTTAAATGCCATTTACTAAATACTGTTTTAATTAATAAAGTACATACTTGTGTTTGACTTCAATAATTTTGAAATATGCTAAATTACTAGCCAACACTCATAATTTCATATTAAATTGGTAAAAGTTAATACAAATGCAAATCAGTCTAATATTTGAATAATCAAAATGTTTTGGTTAGATATAGATTTTCTGCAACAAAATTGTTGTGTTACCTATCAATATATTATTTTAATTAGCCAACAAAAATAACTGTATTTAGCACATTATACCAAGGATCTTTTATATAGGTACATCATTATTTTATCAATATAATATTACAACAGAATAATTTAATTTAATATCTGTTAGTAATAATTATCATTAGTTGTATTGGGATGTAGGTACTACTGTGGATGAGACGGATGAGTTATATTGACTTGGAAGTAATAATGAATATTAATTTATGAATTTAAACATTATTCTAGGATAAAAATTGGTATACAGAAAATTCAAAAAAATTTAATAATTTTGACAAAGAATTATAAAATGTGATCCATTGAAATTTTTACAATCATTATTTAGAAGTATTAACTTGTCTATAAAAACTTTTTACAATTTGTTATCGTTATCATTTTCTAAGTTTTAACTTATTTGAATGACATATACATATATTTGATTTTACGTTTCGAATACATTTTCAGCAAAATAATTTTTAGGCCATTTTGATACATAAATATCAAATTTTAGATGAGATATTAGTTATAACTGATAAGTATTATAGTTTTTAAAGCTCGGAGTAGAGTATTACAGTTAAGGTAGATACTCTGTAAAATGTTGGTCTACTACTCCATATATATAAACTTGGAAATATTCATAACTTATTGACTACTTGATTAAAATTCAATTTTTAAATGTACTTTAAAAAATATTAAGCTTTAAAAGATGAATAATTTAAAATATATGTTTTCATTTAAAAATTAAAAAACTTTAAAAATAGTAACGGCCAAAATTGTTTTACAATAGAAACAAATTATGTTAAAACTTTTTTAATCATAATTATAGACACTTAAATAAATCACCATGTGTAGTGTACTTAAGTTTAATATTTATAACTGCACACCATTTTCAAATGTTTTAAGGTAGGTTTATGAATAATTTATAGATGCATAAAATTAATTCCACTAAAATGCATCAAAATGTATTTTGTGTTATATAATATTTTACGTTAATCAATTTTTAAATCAGCCTCACTTTAAAATATAGTATATGAAATTATCCGTATGTTCAAAAATAAAATATACAGAGCTTTAGAATTCGACGAATTTCGTTTAATCATATTGCAACATTATTTAATCTGTGCAATTTGTATTCCTTTATGTCGTAATAAATCAAAGCTACTCAATTAAAAAACCCTCCTACCAAGTTCGGTCAATTTGTATAACCGGACATGTACAAACAGAATGACAGTTAAATAAACAGGACAAGTGTGACAATTGTTCAGTTGTGCAAAATAAAATGTATCGTTGACCCAATGTTGTTTTGAAAAATATTTTAACTTCAATTTAGTTCCAAAAACGGGTAAGTAGTATTATGCAGTTGTCTAGAAATATATCTTTGAAATATCTAATAATAATATAATGTCCATATATTAGAATAATTTAATTGATATTTTCTTTATGGCAAATATTGTACAGACACATTAGGATAAACACTTTGCTTTAATCAAGTACTAAAATGTACAAAACATTATATTGAACAGTCTATTCTGAGGTTCATATAATATCTATTTTGTTAGGTATTTTATACTTAGTAAATTAAATAAATGAGATCGACCACAACAAATACTTCACGGTTAACTTAACTGTATTATATTACTTCTGTAGTAGGTATGCATTCTTCATTTCCTTATTTATTTCACAATCAAGGTGTTAGGGGAATATGATAATTAATAAATATTTCGAGATTCGTTATGTGATATTCATTGTGTCTTAAATCATCATGACCGTTGTTACAGCCATCTAATGATTTGGACGTTTGCATTGTGGTTTATGTTTGCTGTTTTGGCGTCTTCAGAGTCTGTCAGTGGTTAGTATCTGATTGCAATCATTAAAATATTTATATTAAATGCTTAACGTTTAGAATATTAGATGATTTACAGTTTCATTCTTGATATTTTATAACAAATATATTTAAGAAAAATTACAGCTAGTAATATAAACTTGCTTTTAAATAAATTAATATGAATAAAAACTCAAAAGTTTCCTTTGGATCTACTGGTAGGTGGGTAAGTCATGCATTTATTTTTAATATAGTAAAATATTAATAAATTTAAATCTAAAAAGGACAAATAATTTATTCTATTATAATTACATATTTTATTAAAACCTAAATTTTTTTTATTTATTTTACTCTATTCTATTTAAAGATTTATGACTATTATTAGTATTTACTACCAACTTAGCGTTTTTTACTTTTATTATAGTTTTATTGTACCTAAATCATTCGTTATGTGTGAACTATATCAATTGTACAAAAAAAAAAAAAACATTCTCCGAAGGAATATATCTAATGGTATATAATATACAGTGAAACCTCTGAATAGCGGATACTCTTGGACACCAATATTCTATTTTCTATTCTGAAGGAATATATTTTTGAAATGTATAAAAAGTAAATGAATGTTTAAAAGAAAAAATATGCACTGTGTTAAATTTAATTATAATGTTATATTTTATTTTTATTTTTCAATGATATATGTAATAATGTTTGTATAATCATAAAAAATGTTTAAAAAAAGGCATAGTTACATATTTAAAAACAATTCAATTTGATGGGAAAAAACCGTCAGATTGGTTATGTTAGGTATTTTCTATCGTTGTTTTGTTATCGTTTTTAAATTAAGATTAAAATAGATGTCCAGTGTGTCCACTATTCGAAGATTTCACTGTATAGGTAAATAAGAGTCAGAGTTGTTTTTTAATAATATATATTTAATAATTTTTCTGAATATTTTTTGTCAGAGCATAATTTAATTATACTTTTTTATTTCTATATAGGTAACATATATATTATATATACCTATAAAGAGTTATTAAAAATTTATGTTACATTTTTTTTTATCATATAAATGTAAAATAGTTACAACAGAGAACACTTTTTAATACCAAAAGGGTTTTTTTAGTGTGGTTTTAGGGGTCAACTTAAGAAATTTAAATGGGAGCCTATACTTTTTTGCAACCATTATGTGAAAACTTTTTTCTATATATTTCTATTTCTAAACATCGAATTCGGATGAGTAGTTTATGAGTTATAACACACAAGTATTAACGTTTAGGTATATGGACTCGTATATATATAATATATATATTAGGATGGTCCTTATTTTTATACATTAACATTTTTTTGACTTATTAATTATGTACCAATATCTAAAAAAATGATGTGCACAAAATTTTAACATAATCGGTTAACTTTTCCCAAACCCATGTCCCAAAGCCCTCAAAAGTTTAGCATTACTAATATTTTTGTACGATTGAGTAATTCATAAAAATAACAAACAAATTAAATTACATAAGTTGTTTCATATAATATAATCATATATTTTTTAAATACATAGGAGTATATTTTAGCCCATCGTTATAGAAAGTACAATTAATTTTAAATAAAAATTCTTAAATATTGCCTTTTAAATTGATGTAATATTTCAGTCATCTTAACTTTAAGAAACTAAAATGTTTTTATTAAATGGAGCACAAAACACAAAAAATAAGTATTTTTTATTTGGAAGAGCGTTCAATTCTAAGATAAATCTTACATTATTCAATGAATTATGAGGAATTTAAAAAAGGCTTGTGACGTCATCGGCCCTAACTCATCGTAATTGCCTATTTTATGCGTGTTTAATTTATTTTATGTATAAATATGTGATTTTATGAATTCAAAATTATAAAAGGATTAAAATTTTAAGTTTAGTTTTTTTTTTAATTAAGTAAAGCGAGGGACTTTTACACTTAAAGATAGATAATTACAACGAGTCGGGCCCAATGACGTCACGTCACTATACTAAATTTCTTAATATCTTTTAAAGTAATAATTTTTTTTTATATTGGATTTTCACTCAATCAGTACATATAGCCATAGTTACAATAATTTAACATTTAAAAATAAATTAAATACATTTTTTTGTGTGTTGAGTGCTCTTGTAAGCAAATGTTTCATAATGGTAGAAGTGAAACATAATGTAATACAATATTGTGTTACATTATCCTGTGAATAATGCATATATGTATGTAATATATTATTCTTATTCGTAAATTTTAATGCGCATTGTGATTTAAGTAATAAAACAAATACGTTATTAAAAAGACGATTACAAAATCTTTAAGGATATAAAGCAATACTAAGAATAATATAGATTACCTATAGTTAAAATTAGATCTGCTATGATTTTGAAATCTCAAACATAAATTTTTAAAATTGTTTATTATTTATTTTATTTTTAAACTAAATTGTTCCTACTTCCTAGTTTATTCCTAGCTGAAGTACCTACTGTAGGTATATTTAAATTATTAACAACATGATTGACATAATAATAATTGCACCTTATCAATTGATGAGTACCTATTATATATTTATTATTTATATTACGTTAGTATAAGATGTCTAAATATACGGTTTTCGTGCAGCGTATACCGTCTGGATATAGTCCCGAGTGTAGATATGGAATAATGGCCACCGTGCTGTTCCACTGTTTGATGATGCTGAGAAACCATACCTTAAATTAGTTATTTAATAAATAGTAATATTTTTAAAATTTAATTTGGCAGTCTTAGTGTAAATTTTAATTTTACATGAACCATAATGCTATTGCTTTGGTTATAGGTAATAATTTTTTTTTTAACAATTCGTACATTTTGTTGTTGTAAATTTAGATAGTCTTGTAAATTGAGAGTAATAGTTTGAATATTACCGAATTCGCTATAAAATATTGAACAATTTGAGCAGAAGACAATGTTAGTGCTTAGTTTGTACAA
This sequence comes from Aphis craccivora, assembly GCA_009835225.1. Taxonomy (NCBI): domain Eukaryota; kingdom Metazoa; phylum Arthropoda; class Insecta; order Hemiptera; family Aphididae; genus Aphis; species Aphis craccivora. The sequence continues at coordinate 6,097 of VUJU01003125.1, read as the reverse complement.
AAGACCTTCATGATATTCCGAATGATATTCTTTGTCAAATGGTTTAAAAATGTTAATACAACTATACCAGTATAATAATACCTATTGTACGGAATTGTTTTTAAAATAAACTACAAATGTGTTCTATTTCATTCCTAGCATAAAATAATACAATATAAATAATCAATTATTAAAATATATTTTATATAATATATATTATGTTAGGGTGGTGATAAATTTTTAACTAGGGTACACCCATATAATTTATTAATATAGGTATTAACTATTAAGTACAATGTACTCTCTTTAGTCTTTAGTACTTAAGATGTCTTAATTATTGCTTTAATAATATTGAACTATAGGTAATTATTTATTTTAGAATTTGATTCCGATGACTGGCCATATGTTATTAAAGATCATGTGGGTATTAAGCTTCAGTCACCCGTGGATATAAATACAAAATACGCAAACAGACGATATTTGCCGTTTTTACGTTATTTTGGTTACTGGGCATTTAACAGGGCAACAATGGAAATTTCTAATACTGGACATACAGGTATGAGAAGTTAAATATTATGATAACTTGTACTAATATGTTACATTAATGTTTGGTTTAATAGTTAACGTTAAACTTACCAATGATTCCGATGACGTGCCATTTATCACCGGGGGCCCATTATTTGATTGTAGGTATGAATTCGAACAGATGCATTTTCATTGGGGTAAAAATGATATGGGAAGTGAACACAAAGTAAACGGGCACAAGTAAGTAATATTTAAATGTTTGAGAATTGTAAAAGTTGAAAATCAAAAAAAAAAAGGTTTTGCTTTATAGGATTTTATTTTTTTTAATGTTAAATATTATTTACTACGATCATGACACAATATTATCATTTTAATATATTACGCTGTCTTGTAATATTATTATTTTTCAAAGAATATCTATAAGCGTCGATAATTTTTCAACCAGAAATAAGTTTTAAAACTGATTACTGATATATAGCCATAGAGGAATAGAATATACAATGATTTGTTTTTATGATGATAATTGATAAATTATAAGTACCTAGTTGTTACTTTTTAATACTCATAATATTATAACTAGTTTGTAAGTTTTATGTATAATAAATAATAATGTGATCCATTTATATATATACTCATTATTTAAAGTATTGTTGAGTGAAGTAGTTGGCCAGCATTTTGATGAGTATCTGTGTGACCCTCCACTCCGCTCATCCAAACTTAATATGTAAATACTTGTAAGTCAAAATTGATTCAAAATTTGATTTTTATATATCAAAATAATGCAAAAAATATCTGCTCCAGATTAAATTGTTAAAACAAATTTAATAATAATAACAATATATAATTTTGATAAAGTTTTCAAAAATGTTTTTTTCGGTTATGTAAATAAATATTTTCAAAAAAGTTCAATGTTGTCGAAATAATAAATGTAGACATTTAAATGGATTACTTCGTATTCCATTATAGATTTATAAATTAAAGTATTGATTTTTTCAAATATATTATGATAATTCAGCAAAACTCAAAATTACCCTACTGGTAATAATATTCAATGTATTTTTAATATTATAAATTATATTATGTTAAAGTTATCACAAAGAAAAATTATTTTCAAATACCCAATAACTAATTACGTTAAAAAAATATTCTTTAACTAGAAATTTTAAAATTTCTTAAAACCCCAATTATTCTTTTGATATGGATATCACTCAATGAATATGAATTATAATTATTCAAGCGTATGTATTTGTTTGAAAAAATTTCAAATAGGTATTTCATACTTACCTCATATGATTTTTTTCATTAAGATTAATAAGATTATAAATTCAAATAGATTGAAATATTGAATCAACTTACAACTACCTATATGTTTGTGTAAATATTAATTAATTGTTTTTTTATTTACGTTAGATATGCTATGGAAGTTCATATGGTACATTATAAAAAAGAGTACGGAAGTTTTCAAAACGCTTTAAGTTACAGTGATGGCGTTTGTGTCGTCGGATTTTTCGGAGAGGTAATTAATTTTATATATTTATCATACATTTTATAAATATATGAAAATGTTGTATCCTATGTATCTTTTAAGTTACATCCACAAAATTACATATACGTGTTTTGTAAAACCCGATACTTGAGCTCAAAAACCAAAATGTTAATATTATATATAAATATAATAAACGCAATATTTCTGGAAAAAAATGTATTAACCTACCTCAATATTAAAAGAAAAATAAATAATTTTATATAATACTTTACTATACCTTAAAAACATATCATGAAATATACTTAGTGATATAAGTTGACAAACTGTCACCGATCAAAATCGTTTTTCGTATACAATGATATATCATTCAATTCAAATTTAGTATACCCATAAGAGTAACCCACTCGAATCTAATGCACAGAAAAATACAACTCACTTACCTACCTTATTTTTTGTGAAATTACAAATACCGATAATTTTAATATCACTAACGCTATACCTATGTTAATTTAGATTATTAGATCAATGAACGCAGATATTTTGTTTTCAAATTTTTTTTTCTTTGGTTTCTAATTTACGTTATTCAACTGTTTTTTATTGGAATATCCTAAAAATATTGATACGTTTATCCATTTATGGATATATTTATTTGATTTAAACAGTAACTTCGTTACTATCTAAATTTCGTTGAGCACAAAAAAGTATTTACTCTTCCCAGGGATTTTTATTTTTTTTTTCTATAGGTATCATCAAAAGACAATCGAGATATGGCTAATTTTATTGCAGATTTAAAATATATAGTCAAACCAAATACGACGATAATTAGAACTTTTAAAGAAGAATTTTCTTTTATAAAGAAAACAGCTTTAAAACAACATTACTACACTTATCACGGATCTCTAACAACTAAACCGTTCACAGAATGTGTAATCTGGATAATTTTTACCAAACCCATTAAAATATCTCGGAGACAGGTAAGATTAATATATTTTTTTACCATAAATCAATATTAATTTTACTACTTTGAATATTCATTCAATTTTAATAGTTAATGGCATTCAGAGAGTTACATTCAAGTCATAACGGAGTATTAATTAATGAAAACGACAGAGATCTTCAACCATTTAATAATAGAACAATCGTCTATGGATATTAAACTTGTAAAATGTACATTAAAATTTTAATGTACACCATTATTATTATTTCTATTTATTAATTTGTATTATCTATTATATTTCTATTAAAGTTATTCAAGCCTGGATTAAAATATTTAGAGATCTCGAGGCCAAAGTTTTTGACGAGGCCTTCAAAAATAATAAATTTATTTTATTTATTATTATAATATATTATATATAGTATACTACAGCAAAATTAATTATAAAAACTTTGTCGAAACTTTTTTCTTAATTTAACTATTAACTATATACATTTTAATAAAATTTATAATAATATAGTATAACGATATACTATTTCTATTTATTTTATATATTATTTAGCTATAAAAATATATTGTGGTAAAAACTGAGGTCCTTAGAGTCTTGTGGCACATGAGCTATGGCTCTCTTTACCCCCTTAATCTTGGCTTGAAGTAATTGTTAAAATGCATTATTAGAGTATTGATTATAAATTATGAGAGACCTACTATCAAAAGTGAAATAAATTATTGTTCTTGAATATTGATGTTTTGTTATATTTATTGAGCAGTTATTATAACTCACTATATTATAAATGTCTTAAATACGTCTCATGCGCATGGCATATGTATTATCTCCGTCTTACAAACGTACAGCATATTAAATTTGCGTTCAGTAAAACTTGTTTTGTATTGAAAGGTTTTATTAAAGCGAATACGCAAAGAAAATTATTCGATTTTGTACTTTTGACTTTTATGGTAATTTAATTTCTAAGATAGTTATGACTTAAAATACTACAGTTTAAAGATGCTTATCTAACCTAGTATTACCGAAGAAAAGAGTAATTGATGATCACCAAAACGCTTTCCTGATATACAATTAGATGACAGCAAGCAATACTGATAGTCATTCATCAAAATATCCCTTGCGTTCTCCACTTCTCCCTGATTGCGATGACCCGGAAGTCGACGAACATACATATGTTCTCGAAATTTCAAACGTTCATCGAAGATAATATGACTCTGGTTATTGCAGTAACTCAGTTCCGATTACTGCAGGATATCAGTTATCCTACTGACATCCTCAGAAAATGACGGGCAGAAACACACCAGTCGCCAATGAGACCGTATTTAGCCATTCGCCGAGCAATTAAAAGAAGTCGACTACAACCGTAACCAAAAATATCCGACCGACACTGACCTTATACTCCAGCTCGCTGCACGGATATGTGTCATCAGAGAATGTCACTTATTTGAGGTGACAGTTTTGTATGGACCCGTATTTTCTATACTTAACGATAGGACAAGAATTCCACCTATTGTCGATTAGCGTCATGCCAATATCGGAACGGTGACTCAAAGACCATGAAGGCCAGGTTTGACCCATCTTCCATCGAACACCTGTACATAATAATACATTAAAACATTTTAGAAAATAAATAAAGTTATGTTTATAATTGTCCTTAAAACAAGACGCGTGTATTTATTCAATGAAGCAACTCATCGAAATCCGGCGTCTGTATCAATATGATTAAGTATTTCGTTATTCTTCAGAAAATAATATAAAAAGATACAACTGAGTAAAATATTACATAGCTATTTTAAAAAAAGTACATCAGTGGTAAAATTATGAAATAATTAAAATAAAACCGAAGAATATTTACATATAGTTAAAAACAAGTGTAAAATTGTTTTTTGTTAATTCATAGCATTATCATTTATGAAACATCGACCAATAAAATTATGAGATCTAATTCAAATATTTGGCTATCTATAGTAAGTACCTAAAATGTACGGTTAATAAATTAATTTAATATATACACATTAATTATTTTTTATGAAAAATAACTTATAATAGCTGTTTAAATGATTGTTATGTATTTGCATAATAGGAAATTATTATACCAACCTGTAAGTATTTAATTTACAGTCATCATGTATTAGAAATATGTTAACAATTTGACCTTTTTATAGAATTTATTTTATAAATTTCGTTGATATTTAATTTTTAGACTTTTGCTAGTCTCTGTATAGCCTTATTGTTCGTATAGTATAAAAGTATAAGGCATTGCCGGAGAAATGTTTAAAATATTCTTCTTATTGGTATCAACTTTAATTCTTCATGGACCAAGTAAATTATAAATAACACTACATTCATTTTATTATGTTTAATAGGTATTTAATAACTTTTTATCAAAAAATCAGGTATGGAAGTATCGGGCGATAATCCTAATCTATGGCCATTTGTCGAACAACAATTTTCGGATTGGCAAGTGCAATCGCCAGTAAATATAATACCGCAATACGCGAATAACGTCAATTTAACAAGTTTATTATATTATCGATATTGGCGTGAAGATAATAGTGTTCTAATTAAAATAGGAAACAAAGGAAATGCACGTAAATCAGTTTCATATTTTACAAAATAATGTGCAAAAATAAATTTAAAACTAATGAAATGATTGCTTATTTTTTCAGTTCATATTAGTAGTGTAGATATTATTAGAGCGCACATTACTGGTGGTCCATTATTTGAAAAAGAATATTTGTTTTCTCGCATGCATATATATTGGAATACCGAAGGAGATATAGGAAGTGAACATCTAATCAATTCTCAGGGGTAAATTGTAATTGATAGTCGTTTTACAGTACTTGCTTAATTTGTTAGAAGTGAATTAATATTATATATTTTTTTAATTTCGATATACACTGTGTATCATGGAAATAAGTCAAATTTATATTGAAATTACATTTCAACGTGTTAAATCATTGTGATACACTGAATGTATTTTTTTATGTGTATGAAGAAAGTCAGAAAGTTACAATAATAAACTAAATTTAGTTAATAAATAGCGCGTAGACTCTGGAGCAGGGGTCACCAAATGGCGGCCCGCGAATGAATTTTAACTGGCCCGCAGACAAGGAGAGAAAAAGCTGATAATTTAATACGTAACCTAATCTAATCGGCATATTAT